>CAWVQI010000250.1:15000-22255 GCA_963932335.1 Andrena marginata | reverse complement strand
AACATGGTGCATTTCGGCGGCGAGGCAACACGCCGCTGGAACATGGTGCATTTCGCGGCGAGGCAACACGCCGCTGGCACATAGTCTATTTCGGCGGCGAGGCAACACGCCGCTGGAACATGGTGCATTTCGGCGGCGAGGCAATACGCCGCTGGAACATGGTGCATTTCGGCGGCGAAGCAATACGCCGCTGGAACATTGTGCATTTCGGCGGCGAAGCAACACGCCGCTGGCACATAGTCTATTTCGGCGGCGAGGCAACACGCCGCTGGCACATGGTGCATTTCGGCGGCGAGGCAAACACGCCGCTGGCACATAGTCTATTTCGGCGGCGAAGCAACACGCCGCTGGAACATGGTGCATTTCGGCGGCGAGGCAATACGCCGCTGGAACATGGTGCATTTCGGCGGCGAGGCAATACGCCGCTGGAACATGGTGCATTTCGGCGGCGAAGCAATACGCCGCTGGCACATAGTCTATTTCGGCGGCGAAGCAACACGCCGCTGGAAATTGCAACATTTCGGCGGCGGGGCAATACGCCGCAGGAACTTCTTTGAATAAATCGATGGCGAAGCAATACGCCGCTGGAGTGCAACCTGACAAGCGCAGAGGTACACACGCTTCAGGAATATCATACGAGATAATCGCGAATAACCCCAATCGCTCCGAAAATTTTTAAAGTACCGCGAGCTCTCAGCGTCCTTCCGCACCATCCTCCGAACACAGAGTCGTCCGATCGTCGAAAACGACCACTGATCCTTTCGTGTCGCGACATTGCGATCAATTCATATTAAGGTTCCGACCCCGGTCGTCGCGCTGGTTTGCGAGATAATCGCGAATAACTCCAATCGCTCCGAAAATTTTTAAAGTACCGCGAGCTCTCAGAGTCGTTCCGCACCATCCCCCGAACACAGAGTCGTCCGATCGTCGAAAACGACCACTGATCCTTTCGTTGTCGCGACATTGCGATCAATTCATATTAAGGTTCCGACCCCGGTCGTCGCGCTGGTTTGCGAGATAATCGCGAATAACTCCAATCGCTCCGAAAATTTTTAAAGTACCGCGAGCTCTCAGCGTCCTTCCGCACCATCCCCCGAACACAGAGTCGTCCGATCGTCGAAAACGACCATTGATCCTTGCGTGTCGCGTCATTGCGATCAATTCATATTAAGGTTTCGACCCCGGTCGTCGCGCTGGTTTTCGAGATAATCGCGAATAACTCCAATCGCTCCGAAAATTTTTAAAGTACCGCGAGCTCTCAGCGTCCTTCCGCACCATCCTCCGAACACAGAGTCGTCCGATCGTCGAAAACGACCACTGATCCTTGCGTGTCGCGACATTGCGATCAATTCATATTAAGGTTCCGACCCCGGTCGTCGCGCTGGTTTGCGAGATAATCGCGAATAACTCCAATCGCTCCGAAAATTTTTAAAGTACCGCGAGCTCTCAGCGTCCTTCCGCACCATCCCCCGAACACAGAGTCGTCCGATCGTCGAAAACGACCATTGATCCTTGCGTGTCGCGTCATTGCGATCAATTCATATTAAGGTTTCGACCCCGGTCGTCGCGCTGGTTTTCGAGATAATCGCGAATAACTCCAATCGCTCCGAAAATTTTTAAAGTACCGCGAGCTCTCAGCGTCCTTCCGCACCATCCTCCGAACACAGAGTCGTCCGATCGTCGAAAACGACCACTGATCCTTGCGTGTCGCGACATTGCGATCAATTCATATTAAGGTTCCGACCCCGGTCGTCGCGCTGGTTTGCGAGATAATCGCGAATAACTCCAATCGCTCCGAAAATTTTTAAAGTATCGCGAGCTCTCAGAGTCGTCCGCACCATCCTCCGAACACAGAGTCGTCCGATCGTCGAAAACGACCACTGATCCTTGCGTGTCGCGACATTGCGATCAATTCATATTAAGGTTTCGACCCCGGTCGTCGCGCTGGTTTTCGAGATAATCGCGAATAACTCCAATCGCTCCGAAAATTTTCAAAGTCCCTAGATATTATTTTTGAATGTCGTTTGGGATCGAGTATGTATCGTGTTAATGTTCGCGGCAAATGTTTATAATAATTCGTTAAGTCGTTTTACTCTTATCCGACGCTCTCCGCGGCTAAGTCCCAACGTGCCGGTCGAACGGTCTGTTGTAGCGGCGGTTTGCGCCCATAAGCGGCCGTGCGTAAGGTACGGCGGCGCCGGCGTTCCGGCCGGCCGTTCGGTATCTATAAGGGAGAGCGACGGTCCGAGCGTCTCGGTCGGAGCAGCGTTGGGTGCGTGGCTATTCTATGACCTCGGTTGAGAAGCAGTCACCGCTCCTCGAGAATTTGTCTCGACTGTTCTTACCGTGTTGCGTTTTTGGATTTCTCCACACAGCATTACCACGGGTCGGTGTCTATAAGTCCGAATGGCCCTTATGTGGTGAGCGTCCATAAGTGACGTTGGTGACACATATGCAATTCTGTGTATGCTTGTACGACCTCGTGCATTCAACTCTTCATCCACGCAGATGGACGAATTTAAACTTAACAAAACGCTAAGGAAGGCTAGCGTCGGGTACATATAAAGTATCGAACTGAAAGTTCGAACTTTGAAAGAGGGAGAAAGTAGATACAAACCCATAGAGGTGTCAGATATCGATATGCCTAGCGCGCACATTACGTACCAACTCGTTATGACCAGCATGGCACGATTCGCGCTTTCCCGTTTGCTCAGCATGCACTTGTCCGCGCTATTACGTACATGACCAGCGTGAATGTTACGCGCTTTGTCGATTTGTCCAGCGTGTAGTGGTCCGTGCTTCTACGGTGGATGCTAGCGCGCGTGTACTCCGTGCTTCCCGATGGATGCAGCGGTACGCGTGATACGCGCTTTATCGAGCATCCGATGCCATCCTTATTTATAAGGGAAATATAATGAATTTTGTATGAATCTGAGATCTTTCTGTGAAAGTGTATAAAATGCACATATCCGTTTAATATTATTAGTTAGTGGAAAAATTGAAACGATATGATGTCTCGAAGTATAATGAAGTTAGAGTGGAGAGAAAGGCACATATATCATATCCGATGGAGTGTTAGTCTGTGGAAAATCCTAGGATATATATATATATATATATATATATATATATATATATATATATATATATATGGTGTCTGGAGAAGTATGAAGATGGTGTGTGGAAGTGATGAGAGAGAGAGAGGAGAGGAGGCACATATCCGAGATAGAATTAAGTGGAACAATTCGAGGATATGATGTCTAAAACTGCACGCTAATGTGCAAGTTGTTTTATAAAATCAAACGTTGGGGCATCGTCGATCCGTCTCTAAAAGAGCGGACGACGCGATGAGAACAGAAAAAGAACACGAAAGTGTGTTGTGAATTCGAATAAGAGGGAAAGCTTCGCGAAGCTCCCTGGTTGATCCTGCCAGTAGTCATATGCTTGTCTCAAAGATTAAGCCATGCATGTCTCAGTACATACCGTATTAAGGTGAAACCGCGAATGGCTCATTAAATCAGTTATGGTTCCTTAGATCGTACCCACATTTACTTGGATAACTGTGGTAATTCTAGAGCTAATACATGCAAAACAGAGTTCCGACCAGAGATGGAAGGAACGCTTTTATTAGATCAAAACCAATCGGTGGCGGATGGTTCGCCGTCCGTCCCATCGTTTGCTTTGGTGACTCTGAATAACTTTGTGCTGATCGCATGGTCATCTAGCACCGGCGACGCATCTTTCAAATGTCTGCCTTATCAACTGTCGATGGTAGGTTCTGCGCCTACCATGGTTGTAACGGGTAACGGGGAATCAGGGTTCGATTCCGGAGAGGGAGCCTGAGAAACGGCTACCACATCCAAGGAAGGCAGCAGGCGCGCAAATTACCCACTCCCGGCACGGGGAGGTAGTGACGAAAAATAACGATACGGGACTCATCCGAGGCCCCGTAATCGGAATGAGTACACTTTAAATCCTTTAACAAGGATCCATTGGAGGGCAAGTCTGGTGCCAGCAGCCGCGGTAATTCCAGCTCCAATAGCGTATATTAAAGTTGTTGCGGTTAAAAAGCTCGTAGTTGAATCTGTGTGTCACAGTGTCGGTTCACCGCTCGCGGTGTTTAACTGGCATTATGTGGTACGTCCTACCGGTGGGCTTAGCTCTTCACGGGGCGGTCCAACTAATATCCCATCGCGGTGCTCTTCACTGAGTGTCGAGGTGGGCCGGTACGTTTACTTTGAACAAATTAGAGTGCTCAAAGCAGGCTACCTTCGCCTGAATACTGTGTGCATGGAATAATGGAATAGGACCTCGGTTCTATTTTGTTGGTTTTCGGAACCCCGAGGTAATGATTAATAGGGACAGATGGGGGCATTCGTATTGCGACGTTAGAGGTGAAATTCTTGGATCGTCGCAAGACGGACAGAAGCGAAAGCATTTGCCAAAAATGTTTTCATTAATCAAGAACGAAAGTTAGAGGTTCGAAGGCGATCAGATACCGCCCTAGTTCTAACCATAAACGATGCCAGCTAGCGATCCGCCGAAGTTCCTCCGATGACTCGGCGGGCAGCTTCCGGGAAACCAAAGCTTTTGGGTTCCGGGGGAAGTATGGTTGCAAAGCTGAAACTTAAAGGAATTGACGGAAGGGCACCACCAGGAGTGGAGCCTGCGGCTTAATTTGACTCAACACGGGAAACCTCACCAGGCCCGGACACCGGAAGGATTGACAGATTTATAGCTCTTTCTTGATTCGGTGGGTGGTGGTGCATGGCCGTTCTTAGTTGGTGGAGCGATTTGTCTGGTTAATTCCGATAACGAACGAGACTCTAGCCTGCTAAATAGACGTAACTTATGGTATCACGAAGGTCCCCGACTTCGGTCGGTGGGTTTTTACTACCAACGTACAAACAAATCTTCTTAGAGGGACAGGCGGCTTCTAGCCGCACGAGATTGAGCAATAACAGGTCTGTGATGCCCTTAGATGTTCTGGGCCGCACGCGCGCTACACTGAAGGAATCAGCGTGTTTTCCCTGGCCGAAAGGCCCGGGTAACCCGCTGAACCTCCTTCGTGCTAGGGATTGGGGCTTGCAATTATTCCCCATGAACGAGGAATTCCCAGTAAGCGCGAGTCATAAGCTCGCGTTGATTACGTCCCTGCCCTTTGTACACACCGCCCGTCGCTACTACCGATTGAATGATTTAGTGAGGTCTTCGGACTGGTGCGCGGCAATGTCTCGGCATTGCCGATGTTGCCGGGAAGATGACCAAACTTGATCATTTAGAGGAAGTAAAAGTCGTAACAAGGTTTCCGTAGGTGAACCTGCGGAAGGATCATTAACAAGGCTCAAAGAGCAAAAAGCAGAAAGCTTGAAAAACCGTAACTATGCAAAAACAATATATATATATATATATATATATATACTATATATATATATATGCGATGCATTTTATATATAAACAGATACCAAAGACTTAAATGCGAATGCATTTACGAGAACGGATACCAAAAACTAAATGCGAAAGCATTTACGAACACAGATACCAAAAACTAAATGCGACAGCATTTACGAACAGATACCAAAAGCTAAATGCGAAAAGCATTTTAGCAACGCCGTTGGCACGGCTTACGTGTCGGAGGTCGCTGCAGACGGAGAACCTGGTTTCTCACCGCGACGCTCCCGTCCGCTGCCATCGGTGAAGCGCAAAGAGCCAAACCGCCGCCAGACCGCCAGTCACCAGGGGGGGAGGGGGGAGGGAGAGAGAGAAGAGGCCGCCAACCGTCTTTGTGACCGGGACGATAAATAATACGAACGCAATCACGAGTGCGCTAGCGCGAGGTTCTTTCGAGAGGGCGTCGTTAACGGGATCGGGAATAACTAGACCCGTCGTAGCGATCGTCCTCTGCGGTAACCCGCCGCCTCGTCGATTCGCGTTCACCTCGTATCGGAGGCGCGTTGCCGGTTATTATACCGCGATACCGGCCCCCGCCCCGGTGTCTGTGCGTGGTGTCTGCGCGAGCGTGTGTTTAGAAGCTCGTACCGAGAAAAAGGAGTCAGTCGCGACCCAAGACAGGGACGAAAGAAAACGCATAACAAGCGCTCCGAGTGGGTTAAGTTAAACGCGCGAGAATAATAGAATGAGAGCAGGAACGAGCCGCCCTCGAAGCCTCGGCTTCTCGCGACGTTCCTCTCCTCCGACTCTCGACGACGTTTCTTCCACTCGCATCCCGCTTCTCCTAGGTCTTTGGTCGCGCACTCCGAAATTGTCCTGGGACTTGACACTCTCCTCGGAGGGGATCCGGGTAACCTAGGGGGCGGCGGCTCGCGCCACCGCCATCCATCGCGTCGATGTGCATCCCGAGTATAATCGCTCGCTTAATCGCGCGCCCTGATAGCCGAAAAAAAGGGACCGGCTGTGAAGCTTCGATAGCGATAGTCCGAAGATTGGACCGATCGAAGCCGGCCGTGCGTCCGCTTTCGAGGGGCGGCCCGACGATAAGAGAGCGTGCGTGCGTGAGAGGATGCTGCCGCGTGCGGTGTGGCCCCCCGCCCCGAGTACACGGTTTATATTATTACGGTTCTCGTACCCGGCCGTGTATCTCGAAGGTTTTTAAATGATATGTACGCTCGGCCCGCCGGACGTGTTCGCGGTATTTCCGCGGTACGCTTCGGCGGTGTTTTCACGTCCTGGAGACAAATCGGACACCGTGTCGTCAACGCTGGCGACGCCCGGACCTCCTTCGCGCGCTGGTTGGAGGCGCACGGGCCTCGGCTTCATCCGAACCGAGAACACAAAGATAATAACGAATATATTTAATAACACGATTACCCTGAACGGTGGATCACTTGGCTCGTGGGTCGATGAAGAACGCAGCTAATTGCGCGTCAACGTGTGAACTGCAGGACACATGAACATCGACATTTCGAACGCACATTGCGGTCCACGGATACAATTCCTGGACCACGCCTGGCTGAGGGTCGTTATCACATACAAAAGACTGCTTGCGTCGGTTCTGCGTACATAATCATCATCGCATCCTCGCCGTCTCGCGTTTCCGAAGATGTAACGCGTTTCGGAGTCGGGACGGATGATAATATACACGCCAGATACGCGACGTACGAGCGAAAGTTGGGATGTTCGTCGGCGTTTGCAACGGCTCGCGCGTGAGAATCGTGAAGCGTGTGTGTTGTACTCTCCTCCTGTGCGAGAACCAGAAAAAGAGAGAGGCGAAATGTGTGATGAATGATCGCTTAGGGAC
>CAWVQI010000250.1:5000-7500 GCA_963932335.1 Andrena marginata | reverse complement strand
TCGTGTCGCGACATTGCGATCAATTCATATTAAGGTTCCGACCCCGGTCGTCGCGCTGGTTTGCGAGATAATCGCGAATAACTCCAATCGCTCCGAAAATTTTTAAAGTACCGCGAGCTCTCAGCGTCCTTCCGCACCATCCCCCGAACACAGAGTCGTCCGATCGTCGAAAACGACCATTGATCCTTGCGTGTCGCGTCATTGCGATCAATTCATATTAAGGTTTCGACCCCGGTCGTCGCGCTGGTTTTCGAGATAATCGCGAATAACTCCAATCGCTCCGAAAATTTTTAAAGTACCGCGAGCTCTCAGCGTCCTTCCGCACCATCCTCCGAACACAGAGTCGTCCGATCGTCGAAAACGACCACTGATCCTTGCGTGTCGCGACATTGCGATCAATTCATATTAAGGTTCCGACCCCGGTCGTCGCGCTGGTTTGCGAGATAATCGCGAATAACTCCAATCGCTCCGAAAATTTTTAAAGTACCGCGAGCTCTCAGCGTCCTTCCGCACCATCCCCCGAACACAGAGTCGTCCGATCGTCGAAAACGACCATTGATCCTTGCGTGTCGCGTCATTGCGATCAATTCATATTAAGGTTTCGACCCCGGTCGTCGCGCTGGTTTTCGAGATAATCGCGAATAACTCCAATCGCTCCGAAAATTTTTAAAGTACCGCGAGCTCTCAGCGTCCTTCCGCACCATCCTCCGAACACAGAGTCGTCCGATCGTCGAAAACGACCACTGATCCTTGCGTGTCGCGACATTGCGATCAATTCATATTAAGGTTCCGACCCCGGTCGTCGCGCTGGTTTGCGAGATAATCGCGAATAACTCCAATCGCTCCGAAAATTTTTAAAGTATCGCGAGCTCTCAGAGTCGTTCCGCACCATCCTCCGAACACAGAGTCGTCCGATCGTCGAAAACGACCACTGATCCTTTCGTGTCGCGACATTGCGATCAATTCATATTAAGGTTCCGACCCCGGTCGTCGCGCTGGTTTGCGAGATAATCGCGAATAACTCCAATCGCTCCGAAAATTTTTAAAGTACCGCGAGCTCTCAGCGTCCTTCCGCACCATCCCCCGAACACAGAGTCGTCCGATCGTCGAAAACGACCACTGATCCTTTCGTGTCGCGACATTGCGATCAATTCATATTAAGGTTCCGACCCCGGTCGTCGCGCTGGTTTGCGAGATAATCGCGAATAACTCCAATCGCTCCGAAAATTTTTAAAGTACCGCGAGCTCTCAGAGTCGTTCCGCACCATCCTCCGAACACAGAGTCGTCCGATCGTCGAAAACGACCACTGATCCTTGCGTGTCGCGACATTGCGATCAATTCATATTAAGGTTTCGACCCCGGTCGTCGCGCTGGTTTTCGAGATAATCGCGAATAACTCCAATCGCTCCGAAAATTTTCAAAGTCCCTAGATATTATTTTTGAATGTCGTTTGGGATCGAGTATGTATCGTGTTAATGTTCGCGGCAAATGTTTATAATAATTCGTTAAGTCGTTTTACTCTTGTATCCGACGCTCTCCGCGGCTAAGTCCCAACGTGCCGGTCGAACGGTCTGTTGTAGCGGCGGTTTGCGCCCATAAGCGGCCGTGCGTAAGGTACGGCGGCGCCGGCGTTCCGGCCGGCCGTTCGGTATCTATAAGGGAGAGCGACGGTCCGAGCGTCTCGGTCGGAGCAGCGTTGGGTGCGTGGCTATTCTATGACCTCGGTTGAGAAGCAGTCACCGCTCCTCGAGAATTTGTCTCGACTGTTCTTACCGTGTTGCGTTTTTGGATTTCTCCACACAGCATTACCACGGGTCGGTGTCTATAAGTCCGAATGGCCCTTATGTGGTGAGCGTCCATAAGTGACGTTGGTGACACATATGCAATTCTGTGTATGCTTGTACGACCTCGTGCATTCAACTCTTCATCCACGCAGATGGACGAATTTAAACTTAACAAAACGCTAAGGAAGGCTAGCGTCGGGTACATATAAAGTATCGAACTGAAAGTTCGAACTTTGAAAGAGGGAGAAAGTAGATACAAACCCATAGAGGTGTCAGATATCGATATGCCTAGCGCGCACATTACGTACCAACTCGTTATGACCAGCATGGCACGATTCGCGCTTTCCCGTTTGCTCAGCATGCACTTGTCCGCGCTATTACGTACATGACCAGCGTGAATGTTACGCGCTTTGTCGATTTGTCCAGCGTGTAGTGGTCCGTGCTTCTACGGTGGATGCTAGCGCGCGTGTACTCCGTGCTTCCCGATGGATGCAGCGGTACGCGTGATACGCGCTTTATCGAGCATCCGATGCCATCCTTATTTATAAGGGAAATATAATGAATTTTGTATGAATCTGAGATCTTTCTGTGAAAGTGTATAAAATGCACATATCCGTTTAATATTATTAGTTAGTGGAAAAATTGAAACGATATGATGTCTCGAAGTATAATGAAGTTAGAGTGGAGAGAAAGGCACATATATCATATCCGATGG
>CAWVQI010000250.1:0-2500 GCA_963932335.1 Andrena marginata | reverse complement strand
CCAAAAGCTAAATGCGAAAAGCATTTTAGCAACGCCGTTGGCACGGCTTACGTGTCGGAGGTCGCTGCAGACGGAGAACCTGGTTTCTCACCGCGACGCTCCCGTCCGCTGCCATCGGTGAAGCGCAAAGAGCCAAACCGCCGCCAGACCGCCAGTCACCAGGGGGGGAGGGGGGAGGGAGAGAGAGAAGAGGCCGCCAACCGTCTTTGTGACCGGGACGATAAATAATACGAACGCAATCACGAGTGCGCTAGCGCGAGGTTCTTTCGAGAGGGCGTCGTTAACGGGATCGGGAATAACTAGACCCGTCGTAGCGATCGTCCTCTGCGGTAACCCGCCGCCTCGTCGATTCGCGTTCACCTCGTATCGGAGGCGCGTTGCCGGTTATTATACCGCGATACCGGCCCCCGCCCCGGTGTCTGTGCGTGGTGTCTGCGCGAGCGTGTGTTTAGAAGCTCGTACCGAGAAAAAGGAGTCAGTCGCGACCCAAGACAGGGACGAAAGAAAACGCATAACAAGCGCTCCGAGTGGGTTAAGTTAAACGCGCGAGAATAATAGAATGAGAGCAGGAACGAGCCGCCCTCGAAGCCTCGGCTTCTCGCGACGTTCCTCTCCTCCGACTCTCGACGACGTTTCTTCCACTCGCATCCCGCTTCTCCTAGGTCTTTGGTCGCGCACTCCGAAATTGTCCTGGGACTTGACACTCTCCTCGGAGGGGATCCGGGTAACCTAGGGGGCGGCGGCTCGCGCCACCGCCATCCATCGCGTCGATGTGCATCCCGAGTATAATCGCTCGCTTAATCGCGCGCCCTGATAGCCGAAAAAAAGGGACCGGCTGTGAAGCTTCGATAGCGATAGTCCGAAGATTGGACCGATCGAAGCCGGCCGTGCGTCCGCTTTCGAGGGGCGGCCCGACGATAAGAGAGCGTGCGTGCGTGAGAGGATGCTGCCGCGTGCGGTGTGGCCCCCCGCCCCGAGTACACGGTTTATATTATTACGGTTCTCGTACCCGGCCGTGTATCTCGAAGGTTTTTAAATGATATGTACGCTCGGCCCGCCGGACGTGTTCGCGGTATTTCCGCGGTACGCTTCGGCGGTGTTTTCACGTCCTGGAGACAAATCGGACACCGTGTCGTCAACGCTGGCGACGCCCGGACCTCCTTCGCGCGCTGGTTGGAGGCGCACGGGCCTCGGCTTCATCCGAACCGAGAACACAAAGATAATAACGAATATATTTAATAACACGATTACCCTGAACGGTGGATCACTTGGCTCGTGGGTCGATGAAGAACGCAGCTAATTGCGCGTCAACGTGTGAACTGCAGGACACATGAACATCGACATTTCGAACGCACATTGCGGTCCACGGATACAATTCCTGGACCACGCCTGGCTGAGGGTCGTTATCACATACAAAAGACTGCTTGCGTCGGTTCTGCGTACATAATCATCATCGCATCCTCGCCGTCTCGCGTTTCCGAAGATGTAACGCGTTTCGGAGTCGGGACGGATGATAATATACACGCCAGATACGCGACGTACGAGCGAAAGTTGGGATGTTCGTCGGCGTTTGCAACGGCTCGCGCGTGAGAATCGTGAAGCGTGTGTGTTGTACTCTCCTCCTGTGCGAGAACCAGAAAAAGAGAGAGGCGAAATGTGTGATGAATGATCGCTTAGGGACTCGCGTGCGTGCCCGCTTTCACGGCGTTGTGCGTCGTTGCTTTATAACGACCGCCCGTGTGCTGCACCGCTCCCTGGATCACCACACACACACAGCGGCCTCTCCGCTCGCACTGGTGTTTTAGAGTTTGCCACCTTCACATCCCGCGCCCCGAGATCATTTACCGTGCTCCCGACGTCGCCTGAAATGAAAAATTTGTCCTGAGAAAGAGAGACCGCGAAGAGCGGGAGCGAGAGAGAGAGAGAGAGAGAGAGAGAGAGAGAGAGAGAGAGAGATAGGGCGGAGTGCGCGGCATATGCGCGCCGATTTGTATCGTGTTGGCGTTCACGCAGCCCCAGGGATTTTAAAAAGAGGGTCGTCCGTTGACAAGTGAGAGGAAGAAAAGTCAATCGATACATCGAGGGCACAAAACACACTCGTTCTTCGGGATGCCGTGAAGATCCAAAGGGTGGTGTGTGGTGTACATGGAATGAGATGTAGGAGGCGGCGCTCTGTGCGGAACCACTCGTTAACATGATCGGGTCGATGTATTTCCCCGTAGTTGCGAGTGTCCTCGCCTAGCCGCCCTATATATTCCATTCCCACCCTACCCTATGGCCACGTTCCGTCGACACACAAGAGAGTGTTTGCGCCAAACGTCCGATGAGAAGAGTGATATTGCTCCACGCGTCGTTTAAAACGTTTCTGTACCCTGGAATCCTCATTGGCGCGGCTGCGTGAATTTGAACTTTGACGAATCGAAAAGGCGCCGATGCCGCGAAAGGTGTATAAGAAGACCTCTCCTTCGTAGAATTGAAGAAGACGCGTCTCCCCGATCGC
>CAWVQI010000249.1:0-50234 GCA_963932335.1 Andrena marginata | reverse complement strand
CCCCAAACAAATCGAAGACAGTTTCAATTAAATTTGCAAAAATTTCGTTCATAAAAATTAAAATTTGTAAAAAAATTAAAAAAAAAACGATGATAGTTTCAATTAAATTTGCTAAAATTTCGTTCAAAAAATAAAAATTTCTAAAAAAATTCAAAAAAATCGAAGATAGTTTCAATTAAATTTGTTAAAATTTCGTTCATAAAAGTTAAATTTTGAAAAAAATCCAAAAAATCGCAGATATTTTCGACTAAAATTGCTAAAATTTCGTTCATAAAAATTAAAATTTGTAAGAAAATCCAAAAAATCGGAGATAGTTTCAATTAAATTGGCAAAAATTTCGTTCATAAAAATAAAAATTTGTAAAAAAATTAAAAAAAAACGATGATAGTTTCAATTAAATTTGCTAAAATTTCGTTCATGAAAATTAAAATTTTTAAAAAAATCCAAAAAAGTCGAAGATAGTTTCAATTGAATTTGTTAAAATTTCGTTCATAAAAATTAAAATTTGTAAAAAAATCCAAAAAAATCGAAGATAGTTTCAATTAAATTTGCTAAAATTTCGTTCATAAAAATTAAAATTTTTAAAAAATCCAAAAAAATCGAAGATAGTTTCAATTAAATTTGCTAAAATTTCGTTTATAAAATTTAAAATTTTTAAAAAAATCCAAAAAAATCGAAGATAGTTTCAATTAAATTTGCTAAAATTTCGTTCATAAAAATTAAAATTTGAAAAAAAATCCAAAAAAATCGAAGATAGTTTCAATTGAATTTGCTAAAATTTCGTTCATAAAAATTAAAATTTGTAAAAAAATCCAAACAAATCGAAGACAGTTTCAATTAAATTTGCAAAAATTTCGTTCATAAAAATAAAAATTTGTAAAAAAATTAAAAAAAAACGATGATAGTTTCAATTAAATTTGCTAAAATTTCGTTCATGAAAATTAAAATTTTTAAAAAAATCCAAAAAAGTCGAAGATAGTTTCAATTGAATTTGTTAAAATTTCGTTCATAAAAATTAAAATTTGTAAAAAGTCCAAAAAAATCGAAGATAGTTCCGATTAAATTTGCTAAAATTTCGTTCATAAAAAAAAAATTTCTAAAAAAATCCAAAAAAAATCGAAGATAGTTTCAATTAAATTTGCTAAAATTTCGTTCATAAAAATAAAAATTTCTAAAAAAATTAAAAAAAATCGAAGATAGTTTCAATTAAATTTTTTAAATTTCGTTCATAAAAATTAAATTTTGAAAAAAAATCCAAAAAAATCGCAGATATTTCGACTAAAATTGCTAAAATTTCGTTCATAAAAATTAAAATTTGTAAAAAAATCCAAAAAATCGGAGATAGTTTCAATTAAATTGGCAAAAATTTCGTTCATAAAAATAAAAATTTGTAAAAAAATTAAAAAAAAAACGATGATAGTTTCAATTGAATTTGCTAAAATTTCGTTCATAAAAATTAAAATTTGTAAAAAAATCCAAACAAATCGAAGATAGTTTCAATTAAATTTGCTAAAATTTTGTTAAATAAAAAATAAAATTTTTAAAAAAATCCAAAAAAATCGAAGATAGTTTCAATTGAATTTGCTAAAAATTCGTTCATAAAAATTAAATTTGTAAAAAATCCAAAAAAATCGAAGATAGTTCCGATTAAATTTGCTAAAATTTCGTTCATAAAAATTAAAATTTGTAAATAATTAAAAAAAAATCGAAGATAGTTTCAATTAAATTTGCTAAAATTTCGTTCATAAAAATAAAAATTTCTAAAAAAATTCAAAAAAATCGAAGATAGTTTCAATTAAATTTGTTAAAATTTCGTTTATAAAAATTAAAATTTGTAAAAAAATCCAAAAAAATTGAAGATAGTTTCAATTGAATTTGCTAAAATTTCGTTCATAAAAATTAAAATTTGTTAAAAATCCAAAAAAATCGAAGATAGTTTCAATTAAATTTGCTGAAATTTCGTTCATAAAAATTAAATTTGAAAAAAAATAAAAAAAATCGAAGATAGTTTCAATTAAATTTGCTATAATTTCGTTCATAAAATTAAATTTTTTTAAAAAATCCACAAAAATCGAAGATAGTTTCAATTGAATTTGCTAAAATTTCGATCATAAAAATTAAAATTTGTAAAAAGTCCAAAAAAATCGAAGATAGTTCCGATTAAATTTGCTAAAATTTCGTTCATAAAAAAAAATTTCTAAAAAAATCCAAAAAATCGAAGATAGTTTCAATTAAATTTGCTAAAATTTCGTTCATAAAAAATAAAATTTTTAAAAAAATCCAAAAAAATCGAAGACAGTTTCAATTAAATTTGCTAAAATTTCGTTCATAAAAAATAAAATTTTTAAAAAAATCCAAAAAAATCGAAGATAGTTTCAATTGAATTTGCTAAAATTTCGTTCATAAAAATTAAAATTTGTAAAAAAAATCCAAAAAAATCGAAGACAGTTTCAATTAAATTTGCTAAAATTTCGTTCATAAAAATTAAAATTTGAAAAAAAATCCAAAAAAATCGAAGATAGTTTCAATTAAATTTGCTAAAATTTCGTTCATAAAAATTAAAATTTGTAAAAAAATCCAAAAAATCGAAGATAGTTTCAATTAAATTTGCTAAAATTTCGTTCATAAAAATTAAAATTTTTAAAAAAATCCAAAAAAATCGAAGATAGTTTCAATTAAATTTGCTAAAATTTCGTTCATAAAAATTAAAATTTGTAAAAAATCCAAAAAAATCGAAGATAGTTCCGATTAAATTTGCTAAAATTTCGTTCATAAAAATTAAAATTTGTAAATAATTAAAAAAAAATCGAAGATAGTTTCAATTAAATTTGCTAAAATTTCGTTCATAAAAATAAAAATTTCTAAAAAAATTCAAAAAAATCGAAGATAGTTTCAATTGAATTTGCTAAAATTTCGTTCATAAAAATTAAAATTTTTTAAAATCCAAAAAAATCGAAGATAGTTCCAATTAAATTTGCTAAAATTTCGTTCATAAAAATTAAAATTTGAAAAAAAATCCAAAAAAATCGAAGATAGTTTCAATTGAATTTGCTAAAATTTCGTTCATAAAAATTAAAATTTGTAAAAAAATCCAAACAAATCGAAGACAGTTTCAATTAAATTTGCTAAAATTTCGTTCATAAAAATTAAAATTTTTAAAAAAATCGAAGATAGTTTCAATTGAATTTGCTAAAATTTCGTTCATAAAAATTAAAATTTGTAAAAAAATCCAAACAAATCGAAGACAGTTTCAATTAAATTTGCAAAAATTTCGTTCATAAAAATTAAATTTTGAAAAAAAATCCAAAAAAATCGCAGATATTTTCGACTAAAATTGCTATAATTTCGTTCATAAAATTAAAATTTGTAAAAAAATCCAAAAAATCGGAGATAGTTTCAATTAAATTGGCAAAAATTTCGTTCATAAAAATAAAAATTTGTAAAAAAATTAAAAAAAAAACGATGATAGTTTCAATTAAATTTGCTAAAATTTCGTTCATAAAAAATAAAATTTTTAAAAAAATCCAAAAAATCGAAGATAGTTTCAATTGAATTTGCTAAAATTTCGTTCATAAAAATTAAAATTTGTAAAAAAAATCCAAAAAAATCGAAGACAGTTTCAATTAAATTTGCTAAAATTTCGTTCATAAAAATTAAAATTTGAAAAAAATCCAAAAAAATCGAAGATAGTTTCAATTAAATTTGCTAAAATTTCGTTCATAAAAATTAAAATTTGTAAAAAAATCCAATAAAATCGAAGATAGTTTCAATTAAATTTGCTAAAATTTCGTTCATAAAAATTAAAATTTTTAAAAAAATCCAAAAAAATCGAAGATAGTTTCAATTAAATTTGCTAAAATTTCGTTCATAAAAATTAAAATTTGTAAAAAATCCAAAAAAATCGAAGATAGTTCCGATTAAATTTGCTAAAATTTCGTTCATAAAAATTAAAATTTGTAAATAATTAAAAAAAAATCGAAGATAGTTTCAATTAAATTTGCTAAAATTTCGTTCATAAAAATAAAAATTTCTAAAAAAATTCAAAAAAATCGAAGATAGTTTCAATTGAATTTGCTAAAATTTCGTTCATAAAAATTAAAATTTTTTAAAAATCCAAAAAAATCGAAGATAGTTCCAATTAAATTTGCTAAAATTTCGTTCATAAAAATTAAAATTTGAAAAAAAATCCAAAAAAATCGAAGATAGTTTCAATTCAATTTGCTAAAATTTCGTTCATAAAAATTAAAATTTGTAAAAAAATCCAAACAAATCGAAGACAGTTTCAATTAAATTTGCTAAAATTTCGTTCATAAAAATTAAAATTTTTAAAAAAATCGAAGATAGTTTCAATTGAATTTGCTAAAATTTCGTTCATAAAAATTAAAATTTGTAAAAAAATCCAAACAAATCGAAGACAGTTTCAATTAAATTTGCAAAAATTTCGTTCATAAAAATTAAAATTTGTAAAAAAATTAAAAAAAAAACGATGATAGTTTCAATTAAATTTGCTAAAATTTCGTTCATGAAAATTAAAATTTTTAAAAAAATCCAAAAAAGTCGAAGATAGTTTCAATTGAATTTGTTAAAATTTCGTTCATAAAAATTAAAATTTGTAAAAAGTCCAAAAAAATCGAAGATAGTTCCGATTAAATTTGCTAAAATTTCGTTCATAAAAAAAAAATTTCTAAAAAAATCCAAAAAAATCGAAGATAGTTTCAATTAAATTTGCTAAAATTTCGTTCATAAAAATAAAAATTTCTAAAAAAATTCAAAAAAATCGAAGATAGTTTCAATTAAATTTTTTAAAATTTCGTTCATAAAAATTAAATTTTGAAAAAAAATCCAAAAAAATCGCAGATATTTTCGACTAAAATTGCTAAAATTTCGTTCATAAAAATTAAAATTTGTAAAAAAATCCAAAAAATCGGAGATAGTTTCAATTAAATTGGCAAAAATTTCGTTCATAAAAATAAAAATTTGTAAAAAAATTAAAAAAAAAACGATGATAGTTTCAATTGAATTTGCTAAAATTTCGTTCATAAAAATTAAAATTTGTAAAAAAATCCAAACAAATCGAAGATAGTTTCAATTAAATTTGCTAAAATTTTGTTAATAAAAAATAAAATTTTTAAAAAAATCCAAAAAAATCGAAGATAGTTTCAATTGAATTTGCTAAAAATTCGTTCATAAAAATTAAAATTTGTAAAAAATCCAAAAAAATCGAAGATAGTTCCGATTAAATTTGCTAAAATTTCGTTCATAAAAATTAAAATTTGTAAATAATTAAAAAAAAATCGAAGATAGTTTCAATTAAATTTGCTAAAATTTCGTTCATAAAAATAAAAATTTCTAAAAAAATTCAAAAAAATCGAAGATAGTTTCAATTAAATTTGTTAAAATTTCGTTTATAAAAATTAAAATTTGTAAAAAAATCCAAAAAAATTAAAGATAGTTTCAATTGAATTTGCTAAAATTTCGTTCATAAAAATTAAAATTTGTTAAAAATCCAAAAAAATCGAAGATAGTTTCAATTAAATTTGCTGAAATTTCGTTCATAAAAATTAAAATTTGAAAAAAAATAAAAAAAATCGAAGATAGTTTCAATTAAATTTGCTATAATTTCGTTCATAAAAATTAAATTTTTTTAAAAAATCCACAAAAATCGAAGATAGTTTCAATTGAATTTGCTAAAATTTCGATCATAAAAATTAAAATTTGTAAAAAGTCCAAAAAAATCGAAGATAGTTCCGATTAAATTTGCTAAAATTTCGTTCATAAAAAAAAATTTCTAAAAAAATCCAAAAAAATCGAAGATAGTTTCAATTAAATTTGCTAAAATTACGTTCATAAAAATAAAAATTTCTAAAAAAATTCAAAAAAATCGAAGATAGTTTCAATTAAATTTTTTTAAAATTTCGTTCATAAAAATTAAATTTTGAAAAAAAATCCAAAAAAATCGCAGATATTTTCGACTAAAATTGCTATACTATAATTTCGTTCATAAAAATTAAAATTTGTAAAAAAATCCAAAAAATCGGAGATAGTTTCAATTAAATTGGCAAAAATTTCGTTCATAAAAATAAAAATTTGTAAAAAAATTAAAAAAAAAACGATGATAGTTTCAATTAAATTTGCTAAAATTTCGTTCATAAAAAATAAAATTTTAAAAAAATCCAAAAAAATGGAAGATAGTTTCAATTGAATTTGCTAAAATTTCGTTCATAAAAATTAAAATTTGTAAAAAAAATCCAAAAAAATCGAAGACAGTTTCAATTAAATTTGCTAAATTTCGTTCATAAAAATTAAAATTTGAAAAAAATCCAAAAAAATCGAAGATAGTTTCAATTAAATTTGCTAAAATTTCGTTCATAAAAATTAAAATTTGTAAAAAAATCCAAAAAAATCGAAGATAGTTTCAATTAAATTTGCTAAAATTTCGTTCATAAAAATTAAAATTTTTAAAAAAATCCAAAAAAATCGAAGATAGTTTCAATTAAATTTGCTAAAATTTCGTTCATAAAAATTAAAATTTTTAAAAAAATCGAAGATAGTTTCAATTGAATTTGCTAAAATTTCGTTCATAAAAATTAAAATTTGTAAAAAAATCCAAACAAATCGAAGATAGTTTCAATTAAATTTGCTAAAATTTCGTTCATAAAAAATAAAATTTTTAAAAAAATCCTAAAAAATCGAAGATAGTTTCAATTGAATTTGCTAAAAATTCGTTCATAAAAATTAAAATTTGTAAAAAATCCAAAAAAATCGAAGATAGTTCCGATTAAATTTGCTAAAATTTCGTTCATAAAAATTAAAATTTGTAAATAATTAAAAGAAAATCGAAGATAGTTTCAATTAAATTTGCTAAAATTTCGTTCATAAAAATAAAAATTTGAAAAAAAATAAAAAAAAATCGAAGATAGTTTCAATTAAATTTGTTAAAATTTCGTTCATAAAAATTAAAATTTGTAAAAAAATCCAAAAAAATTGAAGATAGTTTCAATTGAATTTGCTAAAATTTCGTTCATAAAAATTAAAATTTGTTAAAAATCCAAAAAAATCGAAGATAGTTTCAATTAAATTTGCTGAAATTTCGTTCATAAAAATTAAAATTTGAAAAAAAATAAAAAAAAATCGAAGATAGTTTCAATTAAATTTGCTATAATTTCTTTCATAAAAATTAAATTTTTTTAAAAATCCACAAAAATCGAAGATAGTTTCAATTGAATTTGCTAAAATTTCGATCATAAAAATTAAAATTTGTAAAAAGTCCAAAAAAATCGAAGATAGTTCCGATTAAATTTGCTAAAATTTCGTTCATAAAAAAAAAATTTCTAAAAAAATCCAAAAAAATCGAAGATTGTTTCAATTAAATTTGCTAAAATTTCGTTCATAAAAATAAAAATTTCTAAAAAATTCAAAAAAATCGAAGATAGTTTCAATTAAATTTTTTAAAATTTCGTTCATAAAAATTAAATTTTGAAAAAAATCCAAAAAAATCGCAGATATTTTCGACTAAAATTGCTAAAATTTCGTTCATAAAAATTAAAATTTGTAAAAAAATCCAAAAAATCGGAGATAGTTTCAATTAAATTGGCAAAAATTTCGTTCATAAAAATAAAAATTTGTAAAAAAATTAAAAAAAAACGATGATAGTTTCAATTAAATTTGCTAAAATTTCGTTCATAAAAAATAAAATTTTTAAAAAAATCCAAAAAAATCGAAGATAGTTTCAATTGAATTTGCTAAAATTTCGTTCATAAAAATTAAAATTTGTAAAAAAAATCCAAAAAAATCGAAGACAGTTTCAATTAAATTTGCTAAAATTTCGTTCATAAAAATTAAAATTTGAAAAAAATCCAAAAAAATCGAAGATAGTTTCAATTAAATTTGCTAAAATTTCGTTCATAAAAATTAAAATTTGTAAAAAAATCCAAAAAAATCGAAGATAGTTTCAATTAAATTTGCTAAAATTTCGTTCATAAAAATTAAAATTTTTAAAAAAATCCAAAAAAATCGAAGATAGTTTCAATTAAATTTGCTAAAATTTCGTTCATAAAAATTAAAATTTTTAAAAAAATCGAAGATAGTTTCAATTGAATTTGCTAAAATTTCGTTCATAAAAATTAAAATTTGTAAAAAAATCCAAACAAATCGAAGATAGTTTCAATTAAATTTGCTAAAATTTCGTTCATAAAAAATAAAATTTTTAAAAAAATCCTAAAAAATCGAAGATAGTTTCAATTGAATTTGCTAAAAATTCGTTCATAAAAATTAAAATTTGTAAAAAATCCAAAAAAATCGAAGATAGTTCCGATTAAATTTGCTAAAATTTCGTTCATAAAAATTAAAATTTGTAAATAATTAAAAAAAAATCGAAGATAGTTTCAATTAAATTTGCTAAAATTTCGTTCATAAAATAAAAATTTGAAAAAAAATAAAAAAAAATCGAAGATAGTTTCAATTAAATTTGTTAAAATTTCGTTCATAAAAATTAAAATTTGTAAAAAAATCCAAAAAAATTGAAGATAGTTTCAATTGAATTTGCTAAAATTTCGTTCATAAAAATTAAAATTTGTTAAAAATCCAAAAAAATCGAAGATAGTTTCAATTAAATTTGCTGAAATTTCGTTCATAAAAATTAAAATTTGAAAAAAAATAAAAAAAAATCGAAGATAGTTTCAATTAAATTTGCTAAAATTTCGTTCATAAAAATTAAAATTTTTAAAAAAATCCAAAAAATCGAAGATAGTTTCAATTAAATTTGCTAAAATTTCGTTTATAAAATTTAAAATTTTTAAAAAATCCAAAAAAATCGAAGATAGTTTCAATTAAATTTGCTAAAATTTCGTTCATAAAAAATTAAAATTTGAAAAAAAATCCAAAAAAATCGAAGATAGTTTCAATTGAATTTGCTAAAATTTCGTTCATAAAAATTAAAATTTGTAAAAAAATCCAAACAAATCGAAGACAGTTTCAATTAAATTTGCAAAAATTTCGTTCATAAAAATAAAAATTTGTAAAAAAATTAAAAAAAAAACGATGATAGTTTCAATTAAATTTGCTACAATTTCGTTCATGAAAATTAAAATTTTTAAAAAAATCCAAAAAAGTCGAAGATAGTTTCAATTGAATTTGTTAAAATTTCGTTCATAAAAATTAAAATTTGTAAAAAGTCCAAAAAAATCGAAGATAGTTCCGATTAAATTTGCTAAAATTTCGTTCATAAAAAAAAAAT
Source organism: Andrena marginata (assembly GCA_963932335.1). NCBI lineage: Eukaryota > Metazoa > Arthropoda > Insecta > Hymenoptera > Andrenidae > Andrena > Andrena marginata. Next base: position 40,999 of record CAWVQI010000249.1, on the reverse strand, counting down.
TTCTAAAAAAAATCCAAAAAAATCGAAGATAGTTTCAATTAAATTTGCTAAAATTTCGTTCATAAAAATAAAAATTTCTAAAAAAATTAAAAAAAATCGAAGATAGTTTCAATTAAATTTTTTAAAATTTCGTTCATAAAAATTAAATTTTGAAAAAAAATCCAAAAAAATCGCAGATATTTTCGACTAAAATTGCTAAAATTTCGTTCATAAAAATTAAAATTTGTAAAAAAATCCAAAAAATCGGAGATAGTTTCAATTAAATTGGCAAAAATTTCGTTCATAAAAATAAAAATTTGTAAAAAAATTAAAAAAAAAACGATGATAGTTTCAATTGAATTTGCTAAAATTTCGTTCATAAAAATTAAAATTTGTAAAAAAATCCAAACAAATCGAAGATAGTTTCAATTAAATTTGCTAAAATTTTGTTAATAAAAAATAAAATTTTTAAAAAAATCCAAAAAAATCGAAGATAGTTTCAATTGAATTTGCTAAAAATTCGTTCATAAAAATTAAAATTTGTAAAAAATCCAAAAAAATCGAAGATAGTTCCGATTAAATTTGCTAAAATTTCGTTCATAAAAATTAAAATTTGTAAATAATTAAAAAAAAATCGAAGATAGTTTCAATTAAATTTGCTAAAATTTCGTTCATAAAAATAAAAATTTCTAAAAAAATTCAAAAAAATCGAAGATAGTTTCAATTAAATTTGTTAAAATTTCGTTTATAAAAATTAAAATTTGTAAAAAAATCCAAAAAAATTGAAGATAGTTTCAATTGAATTTGCTAAAATTTCGTTCATAAAAATTAAAATTTGTTAAAAATCCAAAAAAATCGAAGATAGTTTCAATTAAATTTGCTGAAATTTCGTTCATAAAAATTAAAATTTGAAAAAAAATAAAAAAAATCGAAGATAGTTTCAATTAAATTTGCTATAATTTCGTTCATAAAAATTAAATTTTTTTAAAAAATCCACAAAAATCGAAGATAGTTTCAATTGAATTTGCTAAAATTTCGATCATAAAAATTAAAATTTGTAAAAAGTCCAAAAAAATCGAAGATAGTTCCGATTAAATTTGCTAAAATTTCGTTCATAAAAAAAATTTCTAAAAAAATCCAAAAAAATCGAAGATAGTTTCAATTAAATTTGCTAAAATTTCGTTCATAAAAAATAAAATTTTTAAAAAAATCCAAAAAAATCGAAGACAGTTTCAATTAAATTTGCTAAAATTTCGTTCATAAAAAATAAAATTTTTAAAAAAATCCAAAAAAATCGAAGATAGTTTCAATTGAATTTGCTAAAATTTCGTTCATAAAAATTAAAATTTGTAAAAAAAATCCAAAAAAATCGAAGACAGTTTCAATTAAATTTGCTAAAATTTCGTTCATAAAAATTAAAATTTGAAAAAAATCCAAAAAAATCGAAGATAGTTTCAATTAAATTTGCTAAAATTTCGTTCATAAAAATTAAAATTTGTAAAAAAATCCAAAAAAATCGAAGATAGTTTCAATTAAATTTGCTAAAATTTCGTTCATAAAAATTAAAATTTTTAAAAAAATCCAAAAAAATCGAAGATAGTTTCAATTAAATTTGCTAAAATTTCGTTCATAAAAATTAAAATTTGTAAAAAATCCAAAAAAATCGAAGATAGTTCCGATTAAATTTGCTAAAATTTCGTTCATAAAAATTAAAATTTGTAAATAATTAAAAAAAAATCGAAGATAGTTTCAATTAAATTTGCTAAAATTTCGTTCATAAAAATAAAAATTTCTAAAAAAATTCAAAAAAATCGAAGATAGTTTCAATTGAATTTGCTAAAATTTCGTTCATAAAAATTAAAATTTTTTAAAAATCCAAAAAAATCGAAGATAGTTCCAATTAAATTTGCTAAAATTTCGTTCATAAAAATTAAAATTTGAAAAAAAATCCAAAAAAATCGAAGATAGTTTCAATTGAATTTGCTAAAATTTCGTTCATAAAAATTAAAATTTGTAAAAAAATCCAAACAAATCGAAGACAGTTTCAATTAAATTTGCTAAAATTTCGTTCATAAAAATTAAAATTTTTAAAAAAATCGAAGATAGTTTCAATTGAATTTGCTAAAATTTCGTTCATAAAAATTAAAATTTGTAAAAAAATCCAAACAAATCGAAGACAGTTTCAATTAAATTTGCAAAAATTTCGTTCATAAAAATTAAATTTTGAAAAAAAATCCAAAAAAATCGCAGATATTTTCGACTAAAATTGCTATAATTTCGTTCATAAAAATTAAAATTTGTAAAAAAATCCAAAAAATCGGAGATAGTTTCAATTAAATTGGCAAAAATTTCGTTCATAAAAATAAAAATTTGTAAAAAAATTAAAAAAAAAACGATGATAGTTTCAATTAAATTTGCTAAAATTTCGTTCATAAAAAAATAAAATTTTTAAAAAAATCCAAAAAAATCGAAGATAGTTTCAATTGAATTTGCTAAAATTTCGTTCATAAAAATTAAAATTTGTAAAAAAAATCCAAAAAAATCGAAGACAGTTTCAATTAAATTTGCTAAAATTTCGTTCATAAAAATTAAAATTTGAAAAAAATCCAAAAAATCGAAGATAGTTTCAATTAAATTTGCTAAAATTTCGTTCATAAAAATTAAAATTTGTAAAAAAATCCAATAAAATCGAAGATAGTTTCAATTAAATTTGCTAAAATTTCGTTCATAAAAATTAAAATTTTTAAAAAAATCCAAAAAAATCGAAGATAGTTTCAATTAAATTTGCTAAAATTTCGTTCATAAAAATTAAAATTTGTAAAAAATCCAAAAAAATCGAAGATAGTTCCGATTAAATTTGCTAAAATTTCGTTCATAAAAATTAAAATTTGTAAATAATTAAAAAAAAATCGAAGATAGTTTCAATTAAATTTGCTAAAATTTCGTTCATAAAAATAAAAATTTCTAAAAAAATTCAAAAAAATCGAAGATAGTTTCAATTGAATTTGCTAAAATTTCGTTCATAAAAATTAAAATTTTTTAAAAATCCAAAAAAATCGAAGATAGTTCCAATTAAATTTGCTAAAATTTCGTTCATAAAAATTAAAATTTGAAAAAAAATCCAAAAAAATCGAAGATAGTTTCAATTGAATTTGCTAAAATTTCGTTCATAAAAATTAAAATTTGTAAAAAAATCCAAACAAATCGAAGACAGTTTCAATTAAATTTGCTAAAATTTCGTTCATAAAAATTAAAATTTTTAAAAAAATCGAAGATAGTTTCAATTGAATTTGCTAAAATTTCGTTCATAAAAATTAAAATTTGTAAAAAAATCCAAACAAATCGAAGACAGTTTCAATTAAATTTGCAAAAATTTCGTTCATAAAAATTAAAATTTGTAAAAAAATTAAAAAAAAAACGATGATAGTTTCAATTAAATTTGCTAAAATTTCGTTCATGAAAATTAAAATTTTTAAAAAAATCCAAAAAAGTCGAAGATAGTTTCAATTGAATTTGTTAAAATTTCGTTCATAAAAATTAAAATTTGTAAAAAGTCCAAAAAAATCGAAGATAGTTCCGATTAAATTTGCTAAAATTTCGTTCATAAAAAAAAAATTTCTAAAAAAATCCAAAAAAATCGAAGATAGTTTCAATTAAATTTGCTAAAATTTCGTTCATAAAAATAAAAATTTCTAAAAAAATTCAAAAAAATCGAAGATAGTTTCAATTAAATTTTTTAAAATTTCGTTCATAAAAATTAAATTTTGAAAAAAAATCCAAAAAAATCGCAGATATTTTCGACTAAAATTGCTAAAATTTCGTTCATAAAAATTAAAATTTGTAAAAAAATCCAAAAAAATCGGAGATAGTTTCAATTAAATTGGCAAAAATTTCGTTCATAAAAATAAAAATTTGTAAAAAAATTAAAAAAAAAACGATGATAGTTTCAATTGAATTTGCTAAAATTTCGTTCATAAAAATTAAAATTTGTAAAAAAATCCAAACAAATCGAAGATAGTTTCAATTAAATTTGCTAAAATTTTGTTAATAAAAAATAAAATTTTTAAAAAAATCCAAAAAAATCGAAGATAGTTTCAATTGAATTTGCTAAAAATTCGTTCATAAAAATTAAAATTTGTAAAAAATCCAAAAAAATCGAAGATAGTTCCGATTAAATTTGCTAAAATTTCGTTCATAAAAATTAAAATTTGTAAATAATTAAAAAAAAATCGAAGATAGTTTCAATTAAATTTGCTAAAATTTCGTTCATAAAAATAAAAATTTCTAAAAAAATTCAAAAAAATCGAAGATAGTTTCAATTAAATTTGTTAAAATTTCGTTTATAAAAATTAAAATTTGTAAAAAAATCCAAAAAAATTAAAGATAGTTTCAATTGAATTTGCTAAAATTTCGTTCATAAAAATTAAAATTTGTTAAAAATCCAAAAAAATCGAAGATAGTTTCAATTAAATTTGCTGAAATTTCGTTCATAAAAATTAAAATTTGAAAAAAAATAAAAAAAATCGAAGATAGTTTCAATTAAATTTGCTATAATTTCGTTCATAAAAATTAAATTTTTTTAAAAAATCCACAAAAATCGAAGATAGTTTCAATTGAATTTGCTAAAATTTCGATCATAAAAATTAAAATTTGTAAAAAGTCCAAAAAAATCGAAGATAGTTCCGATTAAATTTGCTAAAATTTCGTTCATAAAAAAAAAATTTCTAAAAAAAATCCAAAAAAATCGAAGATAGTTTCAATTAAATTTGCTAAAATTACGTTCATAAAAATAAAAATTTCTAAAAAAATTCAAAAAAATCGAAGATAGTTTCAATTAAATTTTTTAAAATTTCGTTCATAAAAATTAAATTTTGAAAAAAAATCCAAAAAAATCGCAGATATTTTCGACTAAAATTGCTATAATTTCGTTCATAAAAATTAAAATTTGTAAAAAAATCCAAAAAATCGGAGATAGTTTCAATTAAATTGGCAAAAATTTCGTTCATAAAAATAAAAATTTGTAAAAAAATTAAAAAAAAAACGATGATAGTTTCAATTAAATTTGCTAAAATTTCGTTCATAAAAAATAAAATTTTTAAAAAAATCCAAAAAAATGGAAGATAGTTTCAATTGAATTTGCTAAAATTTCGTTCATAAAAATTAAAATTTGTAAAAAAAATCCAAAAAAATCGAAGACAGTTTCAATTAAATTTGCTAAAATTTCGTTCATAAAAATTAAAATTTGAAAAAAATCCAAAAAAATCGAAGATAGTTTCAATTAAATTTGCTAAAATTTCGTTCATAAAAATTAAAATTTGTAAAAAAATCCAAAAAAATCGAAGATAGTTTCAATTGAATTTGCTAAAAATTCGTTCATAAAAATTAAAATTTGTAAAAAATCCAAAAAAATCGAAGATAGTTCCGATTAAATTTGCTAAAATTTCGTTCATAAAAATTAAAATTTGTAAATAATTAAAAAAAAATCGAAGATAGTTTCAATTAAATTTGCTAAAATTTCGTTCATAAAAATAAAAATTTGAAAAAAAATAAAAAAAAATCGAAGATAGTTTCAATTAAATTTGTTAAAATTTCGTTCATAAAAATTAAAATTTGTAAAAAAATCCAAAAAAATTGAAGATAGTTTCAATTGAATTTGCTAAAATTTCGTTCATAAAAATTAAAATTTGTTAAAAATCCAAAAAAATCGAAGATAGTTTCAATTAAATTTGCTGAAATTTCGTTCATAAAAATTAAAATTTGAAAAAAAATAAAAAAAAATCGAAGATAGTTTCAATTAAATTTGCTATAATTTCTTTCATAAAAATTAAATTTTTTTAAAAAATCCACAAAAATCGAAGATAGTTTCAATTGAATTTGCTAAAATTTCGATCATAAAAATTAAAATTTGTAAAAAGTCCAAAAAAATCGAAGATAGTTCCGATTAAATTTGCTAAAATTTCGTTCATAAAAAAAAAATTTCTAAAAAAATCCAAAAAAATCGAAGATTGTTTCAATTAAATTTGCTAAAATTTCGTTCATAAAAATAAAAATTTCTAAAAAAATTCAAAAAAATCGAAGATAGTTTCAATTAAATTTTTTAAAATTTCGTTCATAAAAATTAAATTTTGAAAAAAATCCAAAAAAATCGCAGATATTTTCGACTAAAATTGCTAAAATTTCGTTCATAAAAATTAAAATTTGTAAAAAAATCCAAAAAATCGGAGATAGTTTCAATTAAATTGGCAAAAATTTCGTTCATAAAAATAAAAATTTGTAAAAAAATTAAAAAAAAAACGATGATAGTTTCAATTAAATTTGCTAAAATTTCGTTCATAAAAAATAAAATTTTTAAAAAAATCCAAAAAAATCGAAGATAGTTTCAATTGAATTTGCTAAAATTTCGTTCATAAAAATTAAAATTTGTAAAAAAAATCCAAAAAAATCGAAGACAGTTTCAATTAAATTTGCTAAAATTTCGTTCATAAAAATTAAAATTTGAAAAAAATCCAAAAAAATCGAAGATAGTTTCAATTAAATTTGCTAAAATTTCGTTCATAAAAATTAAAATTTGTAAAAAAATCCAAAAAAATCGAAGATAGTTTCAATTAAATTTGCTAAAATTTCGTTCATAAAAATTAAAATTTTTAAAAAAATCCAAAAAAATCGAAGATAGTTTCAATTAAATTTGCTAAAATTTCGTTCATAAAAATTAAAATTTTTAAAAAAATCGAAGATAGTTTCAATTGAATTTGCTAAAATTTCGTTCATAAAAATTAAAATTTGTAAAAAAATCCAAACAAATCGAAGATAGTTTCAATTAAATTTGCTAAAATTTCGTTCATAAAAAATAAAATTTTTAAAAAAATCCTAAAAAATCGAAGATAGTTTCAATTGAATTTGCTAAAAATTCGTTCATAAAAATTAAAATTTGTAAAAAATCCAAAAAAATCGAAGATAGTTCCGATTAAATTTGCTAAAATTTCGTTCATAAAAATTAAAATTTGTAAATAATTAAAAAAAAATCGAAGATAGTTTCAATTAAATTTGCTAAAATTTCGTTCATAAAAATAAAAATTTGAAAAAAAATAAAAAAAAATCGAAGATAGTTTCAATTAAATTTGTTAAAATTTCGTTCATAAAAATTAAAATTTGTAAAAAAATCCAAAAAAATTGAAGATAGTTTCAATTGAATTTGCTAAAATTTCGTTCATAAAAATTAAAATTTGTTAAAAATCCAAAAAAATCGAAGATAGTTTCAATTAAATTTGCTGAAATTTCGTTCATAAAAATTAAAATTTGAAAAAAAATAAAAAAAAATCGAAGATAGTTTCAATTAAATTTGCTATAATTTCTTTCATAAAAATTAAATTTTTTTAAAAAATCCACAAAAATCGAAGATAGTTTCAATTGAATTTGCTAAAATTTCGATCATAAAAATTAAAATTTGTAAAAAGTCCAAAAAAATCGAAGATAGTTCCGATTAAATTTGCTAAAATTTCGTTCATAAAAAAAAAATTTCTAAAAAAATCCAAAAAAATCGAAGATTGTTTCAATTAAATTTGCTAAAATTTCGTTCATAAAAATAAAAATTTCTAAAAAAATTCAAAAAAATCGAAGATAGTTTCAATTAAATTTTTTAAAATTTCGTTCATAAAAATTAAATTTTGAAAAAAATCCAAAAAAATCGCAGATATTTTCGACTAAAATTGCTAAAATTTCGTTCATAAAAATTAAAATTTGTAAAAAAATCCAAAAAATCGGAGATAGTTTCAATTAAATTGGCAAAAATTTCGTTCATAAAAATAAAAATTTGTAAAAAAATTAAAAAAAAAACGATGATAGTTTCAATTAAATTTGCTAAAATTTCGTTCATAAAAAATAAAATTTTTAAAAAAATCCAAAAAAATCGAAGATAGTTTCAATTGAATTTGCTAAAATTTCGTTCATAAAAATTAAAATTTGTAAAAAAAATCCAAAAAAATCGAAGACAGTTTCAATTAAATTTGCTAAAATTTCGTTCATAAAAATTAAAATTTGAAAAAAATCCAAAAAAATCGAAGATAGTTTCAATTAAATTTGCTAAAATTTCGTTCATAAAAATTAAAATTTGTAAAAAAATCCAAAAAAATCGAAGATAGTTTCAATTAAATTTGCTAAAATTTCGTTCATAAAAATTAAAATTTTTAAAAAAATCCAAAAAAATCGAAGATAGTTTCAATTAAATTTGCTAAAATTTCGTTCATAAAAATTAAAATTTGAAAAAAAATCCAAAAAAATCGAAGATAGTTTCAATTGAATTTGCTAAAATTTCGTTCATAAAAATTAAAATTTGTAAAAAAATCCAAACAAATCGAAGACAGTTTCAATTAAATTTGCTAAAATTTCGTTCATAAAAATTAAAATTTTTAAAAAAATCGAAGATAGTTTCAATTGAATTTGCTAAAATTTCGTTCATAAAAATTAAAATTTGTAAATAATCAAAAAAAAATCGAAGATAGTTTCAATTAAATTTGCTAAAATTTCGTTCATAAAAATTAAAATTTGAAAAAAAAATCGAAGATAGATTCAATTGAATTTGCTAAAATTTCGTTCATAAAAATTAAAATTTGTAAAAAGATCCAAAAAAATCGAAGATAGTTTCAATTGAATTTGCTAAAATTTCGTTCATAAAAATTAAAATTTGTAAAAAATCCAAAAAAATCGAAGATAGTTCCGATTAAATTTGCTAAAATTTCGTTCATAAAAATTAAAATTTGTAAATAATCAAAAAAAAATCGAAGATAGTTTCAATTAAATTTGCTAAAATTTCGTTCATAAAAATTAAAATTTGTAAAAAAATCGAAGATAGTTTCAATTAAATTTGCTAAAATTTCGTTCATAAAAATTAAAATTTTTAAAAAAATCCAAAAAAATCGAAGATAGTTTCAATTAAATTTGCTAAAATTTCGTTCATAAAAATTAAAATTTGTAAAAAATCCAAAAAAATCGAAGATAGTTCCGATTAAATTTGCTGAAATTTCGTTCATAAAAATTAAAATTTGTAAATAATTAAAAAAAAATCGAAGATAGTTTCAATTAAATTTGCTAAAATTTCGTTCATAAAAATAAAAATTTCTAAAAAAATTCAAAAAAATCGAAGATAGTTTCAATTGAATTTGCTAAAATTTTGTTCATAAAAATTAAAATTTTTTAAAAATCCAAAAAAATCGAAGATAGTTCCAATTAAATTTGCTAAAATTTCGTTCATAAAAATTAAAATTTGAAAAAAAATCCAAAAAAATCGAAGATAGTTTCAATTGAATTTGCTAAAATTTCGTTCATAAAAATTAAAATTTGTAAAAAAATCCAAACAAATCGAAGACAGTTTCAATTATATTTGCTAAAATTTCGTTCATAAAAATTAAAATTTTTAAAAAAATCGAAGATAGTTTCAATTGAATTTGCTAAAATTTCGTTCATAAAAATTAAAATTTGTAAAAAAATCCAAACAAATCGAAGATTGTTTCAATTAAATTTGCTAAAATTTCGTTCATAAAAAATAAAATTTTTAAAAAAATCCTAAAAAATCGAAGATAGTTTCAATTGAATTTGCTAAAAATTCGTTCATAAAAATTAAAATTTGTAAAAAATCAAAAAAAATCGAAGATAGTTCCGATTAAATTTGCTAAAATTTCGTTCATAAAAATTAAAATTTGTAAATAATTAAAAAAAAATCGAAGATAGTTTCAATTAAATTTGCTAAAATTTCGTTCATAAAAATAAAAATTTGAAAAAAAATAAAAAAAAATCGAAGATAGTTTCAATTAAATTTGTTAAAATTTCGTTCATAAAAATTAAAATTTGTAAAAAAATCCAAAAAAATTGAAGATAGTTTCAATTGAATTTGCTAAAATTTCGTTCATAAAAATTAAAATTTGTAAAAAAATCCAAAAAATCGGAGATAGTTTCAATTAAATTGGCAAAAATTTCGTTCATAAAAATTAAAATTTGTAAAAAAATTAAAAAAAAACGATGATAGTTTCAATTAAATTTGCTAAAATTTCGTTCATAAAAAATAAAATTTTTAAAAAAATCCAAAAAAATCGAAGATAGTTTCAATTGAATTTGCTAAAATTTCGTTCATAAAAATTAAAATTTGAAAAAAATCCAAAAAAATCGAAGATAGTTTCAATTAAATTTGCTAAAATTTCGTTCATAAAAATTAAAATTTGTAAAAAAATCCAAAAAAATCGAAGATAGTTTCAATTAAATTTGCTAAAATTTCGTTCATAAAAATTAAAATTTTTAAAAAAATCCAAAAAAATCGAAGATAGTTTCAATTAAATTTGCTAAAATTTCGTTCATAAAAATTAAAATTTGAAAAAAAATCCAAAAAAATCGAAGATAGTTTCAATTGAATTTGCTAAAATTTCGTTCATAAAAATTAAAATTTGTAAAAAAATCCAAACAAATCGAAGATAGTTTCAATTAAATTTGCTAAAATTTCGTTCATAAAAATTAAAATTTGAAAAAAAATCCAAAAAAATCGCAGATATTTTCGACTAAAATTGCTAAAATTTCGTTCATAAAAATTAAAATTTGTAAAAAAATCCAAAAAATCGGAGATAGTTTCAATTAAATTGGCAAAAATTTCGTTCATAAAAATAAAAATTTGTAAAAAAATTAAAAAAAAAACGATGATAGTTTCAATTAAATTTGCTAAAATTTCGTTCATAAAAAATAAAATTTTTAAAAAAATCCAAAAAAATCGAAGATAGTTTCAATTGAATTTGCTAAAATTTCGTTCATAAAAATTAAAATTTGTAAAAAAAATCCAAAAAAATCGAAGACAGTTTCAATTAAATTTGCTAAAATTTCGTTCATAAAAATTAAAATTTTTAAAAAAATCCAAAAAAATCGAAGATAGTTTCAATTAAATTTGCTAAAATTTCGTTCATAAAAATTAAAATTTGAAAAAAAATCCAAAAAAATCGAAGATAGTTTCAATTGAATTTGCTAAAATTTCGTTCATAAAAATTAAAATTTGTAAAAAAATCCAAACAAATCGAAGACAGTTTCAATTAAATTTGCAAAAATTTCGTTCATAAAAATAAAAATTTGTAAAAAAATTAAAAAAAAACGATGATAGTTTCAATTAAATTTGCTAAAATTTCGTTCATGAAAATTAAAATTTTTAAAAAAATCTAAAAAAGTCGAAGATAGTTTCAATTGAATTTGTTAAAATTTCGTTCATAAAAATTAAAATTTGTAAAAAGTCCAAAAAAATCGAAGATAGTTCCGATTAAATTTGCTAAAATTTCGTTCATAAAAAAAAAATTTCTAAAAAAATCCAAAAAAATCGAAGATAGTTTCAATTAAATTTGCTAAAATTTCGTTCATAAAAATAAAAATTTCTAAAAAAATTCAAAAAAATCGAAGATAGTTTCAATTAAATTTTTTAAAATTTCGTTCATAAAAATTAAATTTTGAAAAAAAATCCAAAAAAATCGCAGATATTTTCGACTAAAATTGCTAAAATTTCGTTCATAAAAATTAAAATTTGTAAAAAAATCCAAAAAATCGGAGATAGTTTCAATTAAATTGGCAAAAATTTCGTTCATAAAAATAAAAATTTGTAAAAAAATTAAAAAAAAAAACGATGATAGTTTCAATTAAATTTGCTAAAATTTCGTTCATAAAAAATAAAATTTTTAAAAAAATCCAAAAAAATCGAAGATAGTTTCAATTGAATTTGCTAAAATTTCTTTCATAAAAATTAAAATTTGTAAAAAAAATCCAAAAAAATCGAAGACAGTTTCAATTAAATTTGCTAAAATTTCGTTCATAAAAATTAAAATTTGAAAAAAATCCAAAAAAATCGAAGATAGTTTCAATTAAATTTGCTAAAATTTCGTTCATAAAAATTAAAATTTGTAAAAAAACCCCAAAAAATCGAAGATAGTTTCAATTAAATTTGCTAAAATTTCGTTCATAAAAATTAAAATTTTTAAAAAAATCCAAAAAAATCGAAGATAGTTTCAATTAAATTTGCTAAAATTTCGTTCATAAAAATTAAAATTTGAAAAAAAATCCAAAAAAATCGAAGATAGTTTCAATTGAATTTGCTAAAATTTCGTTCATAAAAATTAAAATTTGTAAAAAAATCCAAACAAATCGAAGACAGTTTCAATTAAATTTGCTAAAATTTCGTTCATAAAAATTAAAATTTTTAAAAAAATCGAAGATAGTTTCAATTGAATTTGCTAAAATTTCGTTCATAAAAATTAAAATTTGTAAAAAAATCCAAACAAATCGAAGATAGTTTCAATTAAATTTGCTAAAATTTCGTTCATAAAAAATAAAATTTTTAAAAAAATCCAAAAAAATAGAAGATAGTTTCAATTGAATTTGCTAAAAATTCGTTCATAAAAATTAAAATTTGTAAAAAATCCAAAAAAATCGAAGATAGTTCCGATTAAATTTGCTAAAATTTCGTTCATAAAAATTAAAATTTGTAAATAATCAAAAAAAAATCGAAGATAGTTTCAATTAAATTTGCTAAAATTTCGTTCATAAAAATTAAAATTTGTAAATAATCAAAAAAAAATCGAAGATAGTTTCAATTAAATTTGCTAAAATTTCGTTCATAAAAATTAAAATTTGAAAAAAAAATCCAAAAAAATCGAAGATAGATTCAATTGAATTTGCTAAAATTTCGTTCATAAAAATTAAAATTTGTAAAAAGATCCAAAAAAATCGAAGATAGTTTCAATTGAATTTGCTAAAATTTCGTCCATAAAAATTAAAATTTGTAAAAAATCCAAAAAAAATCGAAGATAGTTCCGATTAAATTTGCTAAAATTTCGTTCATAAAAATTAAAATTTGTAAATAATAAAAAAAAAATCGAAGATAGTTTCAATTAAATTTGCTAAAATTTCGTTCATAAAAATTTAAAATTTGTAAAAAATCCAAAAAATTGAAGATAGTTTCAATTAAATTTGCTAAAATTTCGTTCATAAAAATTAAAATTTGTAAATAATCAAAAAAAAATCGAAGATAGTTTCAATTAAATTTGCTAAAATTTCGTTCATAAAAATTAAAATTTGAAAAAAAAATCCAAAAAAATCGAAGATAGATTCAATTGAATTTGCTAAAATTTCGTTCATAAAAATTAAAATTTGTAAAAAGATCCAAAAAAAATCGAAGATAGTTTCAATTGAATTTGTTAAAATTTCGTTCATAAAAATTAAAATTTGTAAAAAAATCCCAAAAAATCGAAGATAGTTTCAATTAAATTTGCTAAAATTTCGTTCATAAAAATTAAAATTTTTAAAAAAATCCAAAAAAATCGAAGATAGTTTCAATTAAATTTGCTAAAATTTCGTTCATAAAAATTAAAATTTTTAAAAAAATCCAAAAAAATCAAAGATAGTTTCAATTAAATTTGCTAAAATTTCGTTCATAAAAATTAAAATTTGAAAAAAAATCCAAAAAAATCGAAGATAGTTTCAATTGAATTTGCTAAAATTTCGTTCATAAAAATTAAAATTTGTAAAAAAATCCAAACAAATCGAAGACAGTTTCAAATAAATTTGCAAAAATTTCGTTCATAAAAATAAAAATTTGTAAAAAAATTAAAAAAAAAACGATGATAGTTTCAATTAAATTTGCTAAAATTTCGTTCATGAAAATTAAAATTTTTAAAAAAATCCAAAAAAGTCGAAGATAGTTTCAATTGAATTTGTTAAAATTTCGTTCATAAAAATTAAAATTTGTAAAAAGTCCAAAAAAATCGAAGATAGTTCCGATTAAATTTGCTAAAATTTCGTTCATAAAAAAAAAATTTCTAAAAAAATCCAAAAAAATCGAAGATAGTTTCAATTAAATTTGCTAAAATTTCGTTCATAAAAATAAAAATTTCTAAAAAAATTCAAAAAAATCGAAGATAGTTTCAATTAAATTTTTTAAAATTTCGTTCATAAAAATTAAATTTTGAAAAAAAATCCAAAAAAATCGCAGATATTTTCGACTAAAATTGCTAAAATTTCGTTCATAAAAATTAAAATTTGTAAAAAAATCCAAAAAATCGGAGATAGTTTCAATTAAATTGGCAAAAATTTCGTTCATAAAAATAAAAATTTGTAAAAAAATTAAAAAAAAAACGATGATAGTTTCAATTAAATTTGCTAAAATTTCGTTCATAAAAAATAAAATTTTTAAAAAAATCCAAAAAAATCGAAGATAGTTTCAATTGAATTTGCTAAAATTTCGTTCATAAAAATTAAAATTTGTAAAAAAAATCCAAAAAAATCGAAGACAGTTTCAATTAAATTTGCTAAAATTTCGTTCATAAAAATTAAAATTTGAAAAAAATCCAAAAAAATCGAAGATAGTTTCAATTAAATTTGCTAAAATTTCGTTCATAAAAATTAAAATTTGTAAAAAAATCCAAAAAAATCGAAGATAGTTTCAATTAAATTTGCTAAAATTTCGTTCATAAAAATTAAAATTTTTAAAAAAATCCAAAAAAATCGAAGATAGTTTCAATTAAATTTGCTAAAATTTCGTTCATAAAAATTAAAATTTGAAAAAAAATCCAAAAAAATCGAAGATAGTTTCAATTGAATTTGCTAAAATTTCGTTCATAAAAATTAAAATTTGTAAAAAAATCCAAACAAATCGAAGACAGTTTCAATTAAATTTGCTAAAATTTCGTTCATAAAAATTAAAATTTTTAAAAAAATCGAAGTTAGTTTCAATTGAATTTGCTAAAATTTCGTTCATAAAAATTAAAATTTGTAAAAAAATTAAAAAAAAAACGATGATAGTTTCAATTAAATTTGCTAAAATTTCGTTCATGAAAATTAAAATTTTTAAAAAAATCCAAAAAAGTCGAAGATAGTTTCAATTGAATTTGTTAAAATTTCGTTCATAAAAATTAAAATTTGTAAAAAGTCCAAAAAAATCGAAGATAGTTCCGATTAAATTTGCTAAAATTTCGTTCATAAAAAAAAAAATTCTAAAAAAATCTAAAAAAATCGAAGATAGTTTCAATTAAATTTGCTAAAATTTCGTTCATAAAAATAAAAATTTCTAAAAAAATTCAAAAAAATCGAAGATAGTTTCAATTAAATTTTTTAAAATTTCGTTCATAAAAATTAAATTTTGAAAAAAAATCCAAAAAAATCGCAGATATTTTCGACTAAAATTGCTAAAATTTCGTTCATAAAAATTAAAATTTGTAAAAAAATCCACAAAAATCGAAGATAGTTTCAATTGAATTTGCTAAAATTTCGATCATAAAAATTAAAATTTGTAAAAAGTCCAAAAAAATCGAAGATAGTTCCGATTAAATTTGCTAAAATTTCGTTCATAAAAAAAAAATTTCTAAAAAAATCCAAAAAAATCGAAGATAGTTTCAATTAAATTTGCTAAAATTTCGTTCATAAAAATAAAAATTTCTAAAAAAATTCAAAAAAATCGAAGATAGTTTCAATTAAATTTGTTAAAATTTCGTTCATAAAAGTTAAATTTTGAAAAAAAATCCAAAAAAATCGCAGATATTTTCGACTAAAATTGCTAAAATTTCGTTCATAAAAATTAAAATTTGTAAAAAAATCCAAAAAATCGGAGATAGTTTCAATTAAATTGGCAAAAATTTCGTTCATAAAAATAAAAATTTGTAAAAAAATTAAAAAAAAAACGATGATAGTTTCAATTAAATTTGCTAAAATTTCGTTCATGAAAATTAAAATTTTTAAAAAAATCCAAAAAAGTCGAAGATAGTTTCAATTGAATTTGTTAAAATTTCGTTCATAAAAATTAAAATTTGTAAAAAAATCCAAAAAAATCGAAGATAGTTTCAATTAAATTTGCTAAAATTTCGTTCATAAAAATTAAAATTTTTAAAAAAATCGAAGATAGTTTCAATTAAATCTGCTAAAATTTCGTTTATAAAAATTAAAATTTTTAAAAAAATCCAAAAAAATCGAAGATAGTTTCAATTAAATTTGCTAAAATTTCGTTCATATAAATTAAAATTTGAAAAAAAATAAAAAAAAATCGAAGATAGTTTCAATTGAATTTGCTAAAATTTCGTTCATAAAAATTAAAATTTGTAAAAAAATCCAAACAAATCGAAGACAGTTTCAATTAAATTTGCAAAAATTTCGTCCATAAAAATAAAAATTTGTAAAAAAATTAAAAAAAAAACGATGATAGTTTCAATTAAATTTGCTAAAATTTCGTTCATGAAAATTAAAATTTTTAAAAAAATCCAAAAAAGTCGAAGATAGTTTCAATTGAATTTGTTAAAATTTCGTTCATAAAAATTAAAATTTGTAAAAAGTCCAAAAAAATCGAAGATAGTTCCGATTAAATTTGCTAAAATTTCGTTCATAAAAAAAAAATTTCTAAAAAAATCCAAAAAAATCGAAGATAGTTTCAATTAAATTTGCTAAAATTTCGTTCATAAAAATAAAAATTTCTAAAAAAATTCAAAAAAATCGAAGATGGTTTCAATTAAATTTTTTAAAATTTCGTTCATAAAAATTAAATTTTGAAAAAAAATCCAAAAAAATCGCAGATATTTTCGACTAAAATTGCTAAAATTTCATTCATAAAAATTAAAATTTGTAAAAAAATCCAAAAAATCGGAGATAGTTTCAATTAAATTGGCAAAAATTTCGTTCATAAAAATAAAAATTTGTAAAAAAATTAAAAAAAAATCGAAGATAGTTTCAATTGAATTTGCTAAAATTTCGTCCATAAAAATTAAAATTTGTAAAAAATCCAAAAAAAATCGAAGATAGTTCCGATTAAATTTGCTAAAATTTCGTTCATAAAAATTAAAATTTGTAAATAATCAAAAAAAATCGAAGATAGTTTCAATTAAATTTGCTAAAATTTCGTTCATAAAAATTAAAATTTGTAAAAAATCCAAAAAATTGAAGATAGTTTCAATTAAATTTGCTAAAATTTCGTTCATAAAAATTAAAATTTGTAAATAATCAAAAAAAAATCGAAGATAGTTTCAATTAAATTTGCTAAAATTTCGTTCATAAAAATTAAAATTTGAAAAAAAAATCCAAAAAAATCGAAGATAGATTCAATTGAATTTGCTAAAATTTCGTTCATAAAAATTAAAATTTGTAAAAAGATCCAAAAAAAATCGAAGATAGTTTCAATTGAATTTGTTAAAATTTCGTTCATAAAAATTAAAATTTGTAAAAAAATCCCAAAAAATCGAAGATAGTTTCAATTAAATTTGCTAAAATTTCGTTCATAAAAATTAAAATTTTTAAAAAAATCCAAAAAAATCGAAGATAGTTTCAATTAAATTTGCTAAAATTTCGTTCATAAAAATTAAAATTTTTAAAAAAATCCAAAAAAATCAAAGATAGTTTCAATTAAATTTGCTAAAATTTCGTTCATAAAAATTAAAATTTGAAAAAAAATCCAAAAAAATCGAAGATAGTTTCAATTGAATTTGCTAAAATTTCGTTCATAAAAATTAAAATTTGTAAAAAAATCCAAACAAATCGAAGACAGTTTCAAATAAATTTGCAAAAATTTCGTTCATAAAAATAAAAATTTGTAAAAAAATTAAAAAAAAAACGATGATAGTTTCAATTAAATTTGCTAAAATTTCGTTCATGAAAATTAAAATTTTTAAAAAAATCCAAAAAAGTCGAAGATAGTTTCAATTGAATTTGTTAAAATTTCGTTCATAAAAATTAAAATTTGTAAAAAGTCCAAAAAAATCGAAGATAGTTCCGATTAAATTTGCTAAAATTTCGTTCATAAAAAAAAAATTTCTAAAAAAATCCAAAAAAATCGAAGATAGTTTCAATTAAATTTGCTAAAATTTCGTTCATAAAAATAAAAATTTCTAAAAAAATTCAAAAAAATCGAAGATAGTTTCAATTAAATTTTTTAAAATTTCGTTCATAAAAATTAAATTTTGAAAAAAAATCCAAAAAAATCGCAGATATTTTCGACTAAAATTGCTAAAATTTCGTTCATAAAAATTAAAATTTGTAAAAAAATCCAAAAAATCGGAGATAGTTTCAATTAAATTGGCAAAAATTTCGTTCATAAAAATAAAAATTTGTAAAAAAATTAAAAAAAAAACGATGATAGTTTCAATTAAATTTGCTAAAATTTCGTTCATAAAAAATAAAATTTTTAAAAAAATCCAAAAAAATCGAAGATAGTTTCAATTGAATTTGCTAAAATTTCGTTCATAAAAATTAAAATTTGTAAAAAAAATCCAAAAAAATCGAAGACAGTTTCAATTAAATTTGCTAAAATTTCGTTCATAAAAATTAAAATTTGAAAAAAATCCAAAAAAATCGAAGATAGTTTCAATTAAATTTGCTAAAATTTCGTTCATAAAAATTAAAATTTGTAAAAAAATCCAAAAAAATCGAAGATAGTTTCAATTAAATTTGCTAAAATTTCGTTCATAAAAATTAAAATTTTTAAAAAAATCCAAAAAAATCGAAGATAGTTTCAATTAAATTTGCTAAAATTTCGTTCATAAAAATTAAAATTTGAAAAAAAATCCAAAAAAATCGAAGATAGTTTCAATTGAATTTGCTAAAATTTCGTTCATAAAAATTAAAATTTGTAAAAAAATCCAAACAAATCGAAGACAGTTTCAATTAAATTTGCTAAAATTTCGTTCATAAAAATTAAAATTTTTAAAAAAATCGAAGTTAGTTTCAATTGAATTTGCTAAAATTTCGTTCATAAAAATTAAAATTTGTAAAAAAATCCAAACAAATCGAAGATAGTTTCAATTAAATTTGCTAAAATTTCGTTCATAAAAATTAAAATTTGAAAAAAAATCCAAAAAAATCGAAGATAGTTTCAATTGAATTTGCTAAAATTTCGTTCATAAAAATTAAAATTTGTAAAAAAATCCAAACAAATCGAAGACAGTTTCAATTAAATTTGCTAAAATTTCGTTCATAAAAATTAAAATTTTTAAAAAAATCGAAGATAGTTTCAATTGAATTTGCTAAAATTTCGTTCATAAAAATTAAAATTTGTAAAAAAATCCAAACAAATCGAAGATAGTTTCAATTAAATTTGCTAAAATTTCGTTCATAAAAAATAAAATTTTTAAAAAAATCCAAAAAAATCGAAGATAGTTTCAATTAAATTTGCTAAAATTTCGTTCATAAAAATTAAAATTTGTAAAAAATCCAAAAAAATCGAAGATAGTTTCAATTAAATTTGCTAAAATTTCGTTCATAAAAATTAAAATTTGTAAAAAAATCCAAAAAAATCGAAGATAGTTTCAATTAAATTTGCTAAAATTTCGTTCATAAAAATTAAAATTTTTAAAAAAATCCAAAAAAATCGAAGACAGTTTCAATTAAATTTGCT
This sequence comes from Andrena marginata, assembly GCA_963932335.1. Classification (NCBI taxonomy): domain Eukaryota; kingdom Metazoa; phylum Arthropoda; class Insecta; order Hymenoptera; family Andrenidae; genus Andrena; species Andrena marginata. Next base: position 21,645 of record CAWVQI010000249.1, on the reverse strand, counting down.
AAAATTTCGTTCATAAAAATTAAAATTTGAAAAAAAATCCAAACAAATCGAAGATAGTTTCAATTAAATTTGCTAAAATTTCGTTCATAAAAAATAAAATTTTTAAAAAAATCCAAAAAAATCGAAGATAGTTTCAATTGAATTTGCTAAAAATTCGTTCATAAAAATTAAAATTTGTAAAAAATCCAAAAAAATCGAAGATAGTTCCGATTAAATTTGCTAAAATTTCGTTCATAAAAATTAAAATTTGTAAATAATCAAAAAAAAATCGAAGATAGTTTCATTAAATTTGCTAAAATTTCGTTCATAAAAATTAAAATTTGTAAAAAAAATCCAAAAAAATCGAAGATAGATTCAATTGAATTTGCAAAAAATTTCGTTCATAAAAATTAAAATTTGTAAAAAAATCCAAACAAATCGAAGATAGTTTCAATTAAATTTGCTAAAATTTCGTTCATAAAAAATAAAATTTTTAAAAAAATCCAAAAAAATCGAAGATAGTTTCAATTGAATTTGCTAAAAATTCGTTCATAAAAATTAAAATTTGTAAAAAATCCAAAAAAATCGAAGATAGTTCCGATTAAATTTGCTAAAATTTCGTTCATAAAAATTAAAATTTGTAAATAATCAAAAAAAAATCGAAGATAGTTTCAATTAAATTTGCTAAAATTTCGTTCATAAAAATTAAAATTTGTAAAAAATCCAAAAAAATCGAAGATAGTTCCGATTAAATTTGCTAAAATTTCGTTCATAAAAATTAAAATTTGTAAATAATCAAAAAAAAATCGAAGATAGTTTCATTAAATTTGCTAAAATTTCGTTCATAAAAATTAAAATTTGTAAAAAAAATCCAAAAAAATCGAAGATAGATTCAATTGAATTTGCAAAAAATTTCGTTCATAAAAATTAAAATTTGTAAAAAAATCCAAACAAATCGAAGATAGTTTCAATTAAATTTGCTAAAATTTCGTTCATAAAAAATAAAATTTTTAAAAAAATCCAAAAAAATCGAAGATAGTTTCAATTGAATTTGCTAAAAATTCGTTCATAAAAATTAAAATTTGTAAAAAATCCAAAAAAATCGAAGATAGTTCCGATTAAATTTGCTAAAATTTCGTTCATAAAAATTAAAATTTGTAAATAATCAAAAAAAAATCGAAGATAGTTTCAATTAAATTTGCTAAAATTTCGTTCATAAAAATTAAAATTTGTAAAAAATCCAAAAAAATCGAAGATAGTTCCGATTAAATTTGCTAAAATTTCGTTCATAAAAATTAAAATTTGTAAATAATCAAAAAAAAATCGAAGATAGTTTCAATTAAATTTGCTAAAATTTCGTTCATAAAAATTAAAATTTGTAAAAAAATCCAAAAAATTGAAGATAGTTTCAATTAAATTTGCTAAAATTTCGTTCATAAAAATTAAAATTTGAAAAAAAAAACCAAAAAAATCGAAGATTGATTCAATTGAATTTGCAAAAAATTTCGTTCATAAAAATTAAAATTTGTAAAAAAATCCAAACAAATCGAAGATAGTTTCAATTAAATTTGCTAAAATTTCGTTCATAAAAAATAAAATTTTTAAAAAAATCCAAAAAAATCGAAGATAGTTTCAATTGAATTTGCTAAAAATTCGTTCATAAAAATTAAAATTTGTAAAAAATCCAAAAAAATCGAAGATAGTTCCGATTAAATTTGCTAAAATTTCGTTCATAAAAATTAAAATTTGTAAATAATTAAAAAAAAATCGAAGATAGTTTCAATTGAATTTGCTAAAATTTCGTTCATAAAAATTAAAATTTGTAAAAAAATCCAAACAAATCGAAGACAGTTTCAATTAAATTTGCTAAAATTTCGTTCATAAAAATTAAAATTTTTAAAAAAATCGAAGATAGTTTCAATTGAATTTGCTAAAATTTCGTTCATAAAAATTAAAATTTGTAAAAAAATCCAAACAAATCGAAGATAGTTTCAATTAAATTTGCTAAAATTTCGTTCATAAAAAATAAAATTTTTAAAAAAATCCAAAAAAATCGAAGATAGTTTCAATTAAATTTGCTAAAATTTCGTTCATAAAAATTAAAATTTGTAAAAAATCCAAAAAAATCGAAGATAGTTTCAATTAAATTTGCTAAAATTTCGTTCATAAAAATTAAAATTTGTAAAAAAATCCAAAAAAATCGAAGATAGTTTCAATTAAATTTGCTAAAATTTCGTTCATAAAAATTAAAATTTTTAAAAAAATCCAAAAAAATCGAAGATAGTTTCAATTAAATTTGCTAAAATTTCGTTCATAAAAATTAAAATTTGAAAAAAAATCCAAACAAATCGAAGATAGTTTCAATTAAATTTGCTAAAATTTCGTTCATAAAAAATAAAATTTTTAAAAAAATCCAAAAAAATCGAAGATAGTTTCAATTGAATTTGCTAAAAATTCGTTCATAAAAATTAAAATTTGTAAAAAATCCAAAAAAATCGAAGATAGTTCCGATTAAATTTGCTAAAATTTCGTTCATAAAAATTAAAATTTGTAAATAATCAAAAAAAAATCGAAGATAGTTTCATTAAATTTGCTAAAATTTCGTTCATAAAAATTAAAATTTGTAAAAAAAATCCAAAAAAATCGAAGATAGATTCAATTGAATTTGCAAAAAATTTCGTTCATAAAAATTAAAATTTGTAAAAAAATCCAAACAAATCGAAGATAGTTTCAATTAAATTTGCTAAAATTTCGTTCATAAAAAATAAAATTTTTAAAAAAATCCAAAAAAATCGAAGATAGTTTCAATTGAATTTGCTAAAAATTCGTTCATAAAAATTAAAATTTGTAAAAAATCCAAAAAAATCGAAGATAGTTCCGATTAAATTTGCTAAAATTTCGTTCATAAAAATTAAAATTTGTAAATAATCAAAAAAAAATCGAAGATAGTTTCAATTAAATTTGCTAAAATTTCGTTCATAAAAATTAAAATTTGTAAAAAATCCCAAAAAATCGAAGATAGTTCCGATTAAATTTGCTAAAATTTCGTTCATAAAAATTAAAATTTGTAAATAATCAAAAAAAAATCGAAGATAGTTTCATTAAATTTGCTAAAATTTCGTTCATAAAAATTAAAATTTGTAAAAAAAATCCAAAAAAATCGAAGATAGATTCAATTGAATTTGCAAAAAATTTCGTTCATAAAAATTAAAATTTGTAAAAAAATCCAAACAAATCGAAGATAGTTTCAATTAAATTTGCTAAAATTTCGTTCATAAAAAATAAAATTTTTAAAAAAATCCAAAAAAATCGAAGATAGTTTCAATTGAATTTGCTAAAAATTCGTTCATAAAAATTAAAATTTGTAAAAAATCCAAAAAAATCGAAGATAGTTCCGATTAAATTTGCTAAAATTTCGTTCATAAAAATTAAAATTTGTAAATAATCAAAAAAAAATCGAAGATAGTTTCAATTAAATTTGCTAAAATTTCGTTCATAAAAATTAAAATTTGTAAAAAATCCAAAAAAATCGAAGATAGTTCCGATTAAATTTGCTAAAATTTCGTTCATAAAAATTAAAATTTGTAAATAATCAAAAAAAAATCGAAGATAGTTTCAATTAAATTTGCTAAAATTTCGTTCATAAAAATTAAAATTTGTAAAAAAATCCAAAAAATTGAAGATAGTTTCAATTAAATTTGCTAAAATTTCGTTCATAAAAATTAAAATTTGAAAAAAAAATCCAAAAAAATCGAAGATTGATTCAATTGAATTTGCAAAAAATTTCGTTCATAAAAATTAAAATTTGTAAAAAAATCCAAACAAATCGAAGATAGTTTCAATTAAATTTGCTAAAATTTCGTTCATAAAAAATAAAATTTTTAAAAAAATCCAAAAAAATCGAAGATAGTTTCAATTGAATTTGCTAAAAATTCGTTCATAAAAATTAAAATTTGTAAAAAATCCAAAAAAATCGAAGATAGTTCCGATTAAATTTGCTAAAATTTCGTTCATAAAAATTAAAATTTGTAAATAATTAAAAAAAAATCGAAGATAGTTTCAATTAAATTTGCTAAAATTTCGTTCATAAAAATAAAAATTTCTAAAAAAATTCAAAAAAATCGAAGATAGTTTCAATTAAATTTGTTAAAATTTCGTTCATAAAAATTAAAATTTGTAAAAAAATCCAAAAAAATTGAAGATAGTTTCAATTGAATTTGCTAAAATTTCGTTCATAAAAATTAAAATTTGTTAAAAATCCAAAAAAATCGAAGATAGTTTCAATTAAATTTGCTGAAATTTCGTTCATAAAAATTAAAATTTGAAAAAAAATAAAAAAAAATCGAAGATAGTTTCAATTAAATTTGCTATAATTTCGTTCATAAAAATTAAATTTTTTTAAAAAATCCACAAAAATCGAAGATAGTTTCAATTGAATTTGCTAAAATTTCGATCATAAAAATTAAAATTTGTAAAAAATCCAAAAAAAATCGAAGATAGTTTCAATTAAATTTGCTAAAATTTCGTTCATAAAAATTAAAATTTTTAAAAAAATCCAAAAAAGTCGAAAATAGTTTCAATTGAATTTGTTAAAATTTCGTTCATAAAAATTAAAATTTGAAAAAAATCCAAAAAAATCGAAGATAGTTTCAATTAAATTTGCTAAAATTTCGTTCATAAAAATTAAAATTTGTAAAAAAATCCAAAAAAATCGAAGATAGTTTCAATTAAATTTGCTAAAATTTCGTTCATAAAAATTAAAATTTTTAAAAAAATCCAAAAAAATCGAAGATAGTTTCAATTAAATTCGCTAAAATTTCGTTTATAAAAATTAAAATTTTTAAAAAAATCCAAAAAAATCGAAGATAGTTTCAATTAAATTTGCTAAAATTTCGTTCATAAAAATTAAAATTTGAAAAAAATAAAAAAAAATCGAAGATAGTTTCAATTGAATTTGCTAAAATTTCGTTCATAAAAATTAAAATTTGTAAAAAAATCCAAACAAATCGAAGACAGTTTCAATTAAATTTGCAAAAATTTCGTTCATAAAAATAAAAATTTGTAAAAAAATTAAAAAAAAAACGATGATAGTTTCAATTAAATTTGCTAAAATTTCGTTCATGAAAATTAAAATTTTTAAAAAAATCCAAAAAAGTCGAAGATAGTTTCAATTGAATTTGTTAAAATTTCGTTCATAAAAATTAAAATTTGTAAAAAGTCCAAAAAAATCGAAGATAGTTCCGATTAAATTTGCTAAAATTTCGTTCATAAAAAAAAAATTTCTAAAAAAATCCAAAAAAATCGAAGATAGTTTCAATTAAATTTGCTAAAATTTCGTTCATAAAAATAAAAATTTCTAAAAAAATTCAAAAAAATCGAAGATGGTTTCAATTAAATTTTTTAAAATTTCGTTCATAAAAATTAAATTTTGAAAAAAAATCCAAAAAAATCGCAGATATTTTCGACTAAAATTGCTAAAATTTCATTCATAAAAATTAAAATTTGTAAAAAAATCCAAAAAATCGGAGATAGTTTCAATTAAATTGGCAAAAATTTCGTTCATAAAAATAAAAATTTGTAAAAAAATTAAAAAAAAAACGATGATAGTTTCAATTGAATTTGCTAAAATTTCGTTCATAAAAATTAAAATTTGTAAAAAAATCCAAACAAATCGAAGATAGTTTCAATTAAATTTGCTAAAATTTTGTTAATAAAAAATAAAATTTTTAAAAAAATCCAAAAAAATCGAAGATAGTTACAATTGAATTTGCTAAAAATTCGTTCATAAAAATTAAAATTTGTAAAAAATCCAAAAAAATCGAAGATAGTTCCGATTAAATTTGCTAAAATTTCGTTCATAAAAATTAAAATTTGTAAAAAGATCCAAAAAAATCGAAGATAGTTTCAATTGAATTTGCTAAAATTTCGTCCATAAAAATTAAAATTTGTAAAAAATCCAAAAAAAATCGAAGATAGTTCCGATTAAATTTGCTAAAATTTCGTTCATAAAAATTAAAATTTGTAAATAATCAAAAAAAAATCGAAGATAGTTTCAATTAAATTTGCTAAAATTTCGTTCATAAAAATTAAAATTTGTAAAAAATCCAAAAAATTGAAGATAGTTTCAATTAAATTTGCTAAAATTTCGTTCATAAAATTTAAAATTTGTAAATAATCAAAAAAAAATCGAAGATAGTTTCAATTAAATTTGCTAAAATTTCGTTCATAAAAATTAAAATTTGAAAAAAAAATCCAAAAAAATCGAAGATAGATTCAATTGAATTTGCTAAAATTTCGTTCATAAAAATTAAAATTTGTAAAAAGATCAAAAAAAAATCGAAGATAGTTTCAATTGAATTTGTTAAAATTTCGTTCATAAAAATTAAAATTTGTAAAAAAATCCCAAAAAATCGAAGATAGTTTCAATTAAATTTGCTAAAATTTCGTTCATAAAAATTAAAATTTTTAAAAAAATCCAAAAAAATCGAAGATAGTTTCAATTAAATTTGCTAAAATTTCGTTCATAAAAATTAAAATTTTTAAAAAAATCCAAAAAAATCAAAGATAGTTTCAATTAAATTTGCTAAAATTTCGTTCATAAAAATTAAAATTTGTAAAAAAAATCCAAAAAAATCGAAGATAGATTCAATTGAATTTGCAAAAAATTTCGTTCATAAAAATTAAAATTTGTAAAAAAATCCAAACAAATCGAAGATAGTTTCAATTAAATTTGCTAAAATTTCGTTCATAAAAAATAAAATTTTTAAAAAAATCCAAAAAAATCGAAGATAGTTTCAATTGAATTTGCTAAAAATTCGTTCATAAAAATTAAAATTTGTAAAAAATCCAAAAAAATCGAAGATAGTTCCGATTAAATTTGCTAAAATTTCGTTCATAAAAATTAAAATTTGTAAATAATCAAAAAAAAATCGAAGATAGTTTCAATTAAATTTGCTAAAATTTCGTTCATAAAAATTAAAATTTGTAAAAAATCCAAAAAAATCGAAGATAGTTCCGATTAAATTTGCTAAAATTTCGTTCATAAAAATTAAAATTTGTAAATAATCAAAAAAAAATCGAAGATAGTTTCAATTAAATTTGCTAAAATTTCGTTCATAAAAATTAAAATTTGTAAAAAAATTAAAAAAAAAACGATGATAGTTTCAATTAAATTTGCTAAAATTTCGTTCATGAAAATTAAAATTTTTAAAAAAATCCAAAAAAGTCGAAGATAGTTTCAATTGAATTTGTTAAAATTTCGTTCATAAAAATTAAAATTTGTAAAAAGTCCAAAAAAATCGAAGATAGTTCCGATTAAATTTGCTAAAATTTCGTTCATAAAAAAAAAATTTCTAAAAAAATCCAAAAAAATCGAAGATAGTTTCAATTAAATTTGCTAAAATTTCGTTCATAAAAATAAAAATTTCTAAAAAAATTCAAAAAAATCGAAGATAGTTTCAATTAAATTTTTTAAAATTTCGTTCATAAAAATTAAATTTTGAAAAAAAATCCAAAAAAATCGCAGATATTTTCGACTAAAATTGCTAAAATTTCGTTCATAAAAATTAAAATTTGTAAAAAAATCCAAAAAATCGGAGATAGTTTCAATTAAATTGGCAAAAATTTCGTTCATAAAAATAAAAATTTGTAAAAAAATTAAAAAAAAAACGATGATAGTTTCAATTAAATTTGCTAAAATTTCGTTCATAAAAAATAAAATTTTTAAAAAAATCCAAAAAAATCGAAGATAGTTTCAATTGAATTTGCTAAAATTTCGTTCATAAAAATTAAAATTTGTAAAAAAAATCCAAAAAAATCGAAGACAGTTTCAATTAAATTTGCTAAAATTTCGTTCATAAAAATTAAAATTTGAAAAAAATCCAAAAAAATCGAAGATAGTTTCAATTAAATTTGCTAAAATTTCGTTCATAAAAATTAAAATTTGTAAAAAAATCCATAAAAATCGAAGATAGTTTCAATTAAATTTGCTAAAATTTCGTTCATAAAAATTAAAATTTTTAAAAAAATCCAAAAAAATCGAAGATAGTTTCAATTAAATTTGCTAAAATTTCGTTCATAAAAATTAAAATTTGAAAAAAAATCCAAAAAAATCGAAGATAGTTTCAATTGAATTTGCTAAAATTTCGTTCATAAAAATTAAAATTTGTAAAAAAATCCAAACAAATCGAAGACAGTTTCAATTAAATTTGCTAAAATTTCGTTCATAAAAATTAAAATTTTTAAAAAAATCGAAGTTAGTTTCAATTGAATTTGCTAAAATTTCGTTCATAAAAATTAAAATTTGTAAAAAAATCCAAACAAATCGAAGATAGTTTCAATTAAATTTGCTAAAATTTCGTTCATAAAAAATAAAATTTTTAAAAAAATCCAAAAAAATCGAAGATAGTTTCAATTGAATTTGCTAAAAATTCGTTCATAAAAATTAAAATTTGTAAAAAATCCAAAAAAATCGAAGATAGTTCCGATTAAATTTGCTAAAATTTCGTTCATGAAAATTAAAATTTGTAAATAACCAAAAAAAAATCGAAGATAGTTTCAATTAAATTTGCTAAAATTTCGTTCATAAAAATTAAAATTTGAAAAAAAATCCAAAAAAATCGAAGATAGTTTCAATTGAATTTGCTAAAATTTCGTTCATAAAAATTAAAATTTGTAAAAAAATCCAAACAAATCGAAGACAGTTTCAATTAAATTTGCTAAAATTTCGTTCATAAAAATTAAAATTTTTAAAAAAATCGAAGATAGTTTCAATTGAATTTGCTAAAATTTCGTTCATAAAAATTAAAATTTGTAAAAAAATCCAAACAAATCGAAGATAGTTTCAATTAAATTTGCTAAAATTTCGTTCATAAAAAATAAAATTTTTAAAAAAATCCAAAAAAATCGAAGATAGTTTCAATTAAATTTGCTAAAATTTCGTTCATAAAAATTAAAATTTGTAAAAAATCCAAAAAAATCGAAGATAGTTTCAATTAAATTTGCTAAAATTTCGTTCATAAAAATTAAAATTTGTAAAAAAATCCAAAAAAATCGAAGATAGTTTCAATTAAATTTGCTAAAATTTCGTTCATAAAAATTAAAATTTTTAAAAAATCCAAAAAAATCGAAGATAGTTTCAATTAAATTTGCTAAAATTTCGTTCATAAAAATTAAAATTTGAAAAAAAATCCAAACAAATCGAAGATAGTTTCAATTAAATTTGCTAAAATTTCGTTCATAAAAAATAAAATTTTTAAAAAAATCCAAAAAAATCGAAGACAGTTTCAATTGAATTTGCTAAAAATTCGTTCATAAAAATTAAAATTTGTAAAAAATCCAAAAAAATCGAAGATAGTTCCGATTAAATTTGCTAAAATTTCGTTCATAAAAATTAAAATTTGTAAATAATCAAAAAAAAATCGAAGATAGTTTCATTAAATTTGCTAAAATTTCGTTCATAAAAATTAAAATTTGTAAAAAAAATCCAAAAAAATCGAAGATAGATTCAATTGAATTTGCAAAAAATTTCGTTCATAAAAATTAAAATTTGTAAAAAAATGCAAACAAATCGAAGATAGTTTCAATTAAATTTGCTAAAATTTCGTTCATAAAAAATAAAATTTTTAAAAAAATCCAAAAAAATCGAAGATAGTTTCAATTGAATTTGCTAAAAATTCGTTCATAAAAATTAAAATTTGTAAAAAATCCAAAAAAATCGAAGATAGTTCCGATTAAATTTGCTAAAATTTCGTTCATAAAAATTAAAATTTGTAAATAATCAAAAAAAAATCGAAGATAGTTTCAATTAAATTTGCTAAAATTTCGTTCATAAAAATTAAAATTTGTAAAAAATCCAAAAAAATCGAAGATAGTTCCGATTAAATTTGCTAAAATTTCGTTCATAAAAATTAAAATTTGTAAATAATCAAAAAAAAATCGAAGATAGTTTCAATTAAATTTGCTAAAATTTCGTTCATAAAAATTAAAATTTGTAAAAAAATCCAAAAAATTGAAGATAGTTTCAATTAAATTTGCTAAAATTTCGTTCATAAAAATTAAAATTTGAAAAAAAAATCCAAAAAAATCGAAGATTGATTCAATTGAATTTGCAAAAAATTTCGTTCATAAAAATTAAAATTTGTAAAAAAATCCAAACAAATCGAAGATAGTTTCAATTAAATTTGCTAAAATTTCGTTCATAAAAAATAAAATTTTTAAAAAAATCCAAAAAAATCGAAGATAGTTTCAATTGAATTTGCTAAAAATTCGTTCATAAAAATTAAAATTTGTAAAAAATCCAAAAAAATCGAAGATAGTTCCGATTAAATTTGCTAAAATTTCGTTCATAAAAATTAAAATTTGTAAATAATTAAAAAAAAATCGAAGATAGTTTCAATTAAATTTGCTAAAATTTCGTTCATAAAAATAAAAATTTCTAAAAAAATTCAAAAAAATCGAAGATAGTTTCAATTAAATTTGTTAAAATTTCGTTCATAAAAATTAAAATTTGTAAAAAAATCCAAAAAAATTGAAGATAGTTTCAATTGAATTTGCTAAAATTTCGTTCATAAAAATTAAAATTTGTTAAAAATCCAAAAAAATCGAAGATAGTTTCAATTAAATTTGCTGAAATTTCGTTCATAAAAATTAAAATTTGAAAAAAAATAAAAAAAAATCGAAGATAGTTTCAATTAAATTTGCTATAATTTCGTTCATAAAAATTAAATTTTTTTAAAAAATCCACAAAAATCGAAGATAGTTTCAATTGAATTTGCTAAAATTTCGATCATAAAAATTAAAATTTGTAAAAAATCCAAAAAAAATCGAAGATAGTTTCAATTAAATTTGCTAAAATTTCGTTCATAAAAATTAAAATTTTTAAAAAAATCCAAAAAAGTCGAAGATAGTTTCAATTGAATTTGTTAAAATTTCGTTCATAAAAATTAAAATTTGAAAAAAATCCAAAAAAATCGAAGATAGTTTCAATTAAATTTGCTAAAATTTCGTTCATAAAAATTAAAATTTTTAAAAAAATCCAAAAAAATCGAAGATAGTTTCAATTAAATTTGCTAAAATTTCGTTCATAAAAATTAAAATTTGAAAAAAAATCCAAAAAAATCGAAGATAGTTTCAATTGAATTTGCTAAAATTTCGTTCATAAAAATTAAAATTTGTAAAAAAATCCAAACAAATCGAAGACAGTTTCAATTAAATTTGCTAAAATTTCGTTCATAAAAATTAAAATTTTTAAAAAAATCGAAGATAGTTTCAATTGAATTTGCTAAAATTTCGTTCATAAAAATTAAAATTTGTAAAAAAATCCAAAAAAATTGAAGATAGTTTCAATTGAATTTGCTAAAATTTCGCTCATAAAAATTAAAATTTTTTAAAAATCCAAAAAAATCGAAGATAGTTTCAATTAAATTTGCTAAAATTTCGTTCATAAAAATTAAAATTTGAAAAAAAATCCAAAAAAATCGAAGATAGTTTCAATTGAATTTGCTAAAATTTCGTTCATAAAAATTAAAATTTGTAAAAAAATCCAAACAAATCGAAGACAGTTTCAATTAAATTTGCTAAAATTTCGTTCATAAAAATTAAAATTTTTAAAAAAATCGAAGATAGTTTCAATTGAATTTGCTAAAATTTCGTTCATAAAAATTAAAATTTGTAAAAAAATCCAAACAAATCGAAGATAGTTTCAATTAAATTTGCTAAAATTTCGTTCATAAAAAAAAAAATTTTAAAAAAATCCAAAAAAATCGAAGATAGTTTCAATTGAATTTGCTAAAAATTCGTTCATAAAAATTAAAATTTGTAAAAAATCCAAAAAAATCGAAGATAGTTCCGATTAAATTTGCTAAAATTTCGTTCATAAAAATTAAAATTTGTAAATAATTAAAAAAAAATCGAAGATAGTTTCAATTAAATTTGCTAAAATTTCGTTCATAAAAATAAAAATTTCTAAAAAAATTCAAAAAAATCGAAGATAGTTTCAATTGAATTTGCTAAAATTTCGTTCATAAAAATTAAAATTTTTTAAAAATCCAATAAAATCGAAGATAGTTTCAATTAAATTTGCTAAAATTTCGTTCATAAAAATTAAAATTTGAAAAAAAATCCAAAAAAATCGAAGATAGTTTCAATTGAATTTGCTAAAATTTCGTTCATAAAAATTAAAATTTGTAAAAAAATCCAAACAAATCGAAGACAGTTTCAATTAAATTTGCTAAAATTTCGTTCATAAAAATTAAAATTTTTAAAAAAATCGAAGATAGTTTCAATTGAATTTGCAAAAATTTCGTTCATAAAAATTAAAATTTGTAAAAAAATCCAAACAAATCGAAGATAGTTTCAATTAAATTTGCTAAAATTTCGTTCATAAAAAATAAAATTTTTAAAAAAATCCAAAAAAATCGAAGATAGTTTCAATTGAATTTGCTAAAAATTCGTTCATAAAAATTAAAATTTGTAAAAAATCCCAAAAAATCGAAGATAGTTCCGATTAAATTTGCTAAAATTTCGTTCATAAAAATTAAAATTTGTAAATAATTAAAAAAAAATCGAAGATAGTTTCAATTAAATTTGCTAAAATTTCGTTCATAAAAATAAAAATTTCTAAAAAAATTCAAAAAAATCGAAGATAGTTTCAATTAAATTTGTTAAAATTTCGTTCATAAAAATTAAAATTTGTAAAAAAAATCCAAAAAAATTGAAGATAGTTTCAATTGAATTTGCTAAAATTTCGTTCATAAAAATTAAAATTTGTTAAAAATCCAAAAAAATCGAAGATAGTTTCAATTAAATTTGCTGAAATTTCGTTCATAAAAATTAAAATTTGAAAAAAATAAAAAAAATCGAAGATAGTTTCAATTAAATTTGCTATAATTTCGTTCATAAAAATTAAATTTTTTAAAAAATCCACAAAAATCGAAGATAGTTTCAATTGAATTTGCTAAAATTTCGATCATAAAAATTAAAATTTGTAAAAAGTCCAAAAAAATCGAAGATAGTTCCGATTAAATTTGCTAAAATTTCGTTCATAAAAAAAAAATTTCTAAAAAAATCCAAAAAAATCGAAGATAGTTTCAATTAAATTTGCTAAAATTTCGTTCATAAAAATAAAAATTTCTAAAAAAATTCAAAAAAATCGAAGATAGTTTCAATTAAATTTGTTAAAATTTCGTTCATAAAAGTTAAATTTTGAAAAAAAATCCAAAAAAATCGCAGATATTTTCGACTAAAATTGCTAAAATTTCGTTCATAAAAATTAAAATTTGTAAAAAAATCCAAAAAATCGGAGATAGTTTCAATTAAATTGGCAAAAATTTCGTTCATAAAAATAAAAATTTGTAAAAAAATTAAAAAAAAAACGATGATAGTTTCAATTAAATTTGCTAAAATTTCGTTCATGAAAATTAAAATTTTAAAAAAATCCAAAAAAGTCGAAGATAGTTTCAATTGAATTTGTTAAAATTTCGTTCATAAAAATTAAAATTTGTAAAAAAATCCAAAAAAATCGAAGATAGTTTCAATTAAATTTGCTAAAATTTCGTTCATAAAAATTAAAATTTTTAAAAAAATCCAAAAAAATCGAAGATAGTTTCAATTAAATTTGCTAAAATTTCGTTTATAAAAATTAAAATTTTTAAAAATCCAAAAAAATCGAAGACAGTTTCAATTAAATTTGCTAAAATTTCGTTCATAAAAATTAAAATTTGAAAAAAAATCCAAAAAAATCGAAGATAGTTTCAATTGAATTTGCTAAAATTTCGTTCATAAAAATTAAAATTTGTAAAAAAATCCAAACAAATCGAAGACAGTTTCAATTAAATTTGCAAAAATTTCGTTCATAAAAATAAAAATTTGTAAAAAAATTAAAAAAAAAACTATGATAGTTTCAATTAAATTTGCTAAAATTTCGTTCATGAAAATTAAAATTTTTAAAAAAATCCAAAAAAGTCGAAGATAGTTTCAATTGAATTTGTTAAAATTTCGTTCATAAAAATTAAAATTTGTAAAAAGTCCAAAAAAATCGAAGATAGTTCCGATTAAATTTGCTAAAATTTCGTTCATAAAAATAAAAATTTCTAAAAAAATTCAAAAAAATCGAAGATAGTTTCAATTAAATTTGTTAAAATTTCGTTCATAAAAATTAAAATTTGTAAAAAAATCCAAAAAAATTGAAGATAGTTTCAATTGAATTTGCTAAAATTTCGTTCATAAAAATTAAAATTTGTTAAAAATCCAAAAAAATCGAAGATAGTTTCAATTAAATTTGCTGAAATTTCGTTCATAAAAATTAAAATTTGAAAAAAAATAAAAAAAAATCGAAGATAGTTTCAATTAAATTTGCTATAATTTCGTTCATAAAAATTAAATTTTTTTAAAAAATCCACAAAAATCGAAGATAGTTTCAATTGAATTTGCTAAAATTTCGATCATAAAAATTAAAATTTGTAAAAAGTCCAAAAAAATCGAAGATAGTTCCGATTAAATTTGCTAAAATTTCGTTCATAAAAAAAAAATTTCTAAAAAATCCAAAAAAATCGAAGATAGTTTCAATTAAATTTGCTAAAATTTCGTTCATAAAAATAAAAATTTCTAAAAAATTCAAAAAAAATCGAAGATAGTTTCAATTAAATTTGTTAAAATTTCGTTCATAAAAGTTAAATTTTGAAAAAAAATCCAAAAAAATCGCAGATATTTTCGACTAACATTGCTAAAATTTCGTTCATAAAAATTAAAATTTGTAAAAAAATCCAAAAAATCGGAGATAGTTTCAATTAAATTGGCAAAAATTTCGTTCATAAAAATAAAAATTTGTAAAAAAATTAAAAAAAAAACGATGATAGTTTCAATTAAATTTGCTAAAATTTCGTTCATGAAAATTAAAATTTTTAAAAAAATCCAAAAAGTCGAAGATAGTTTCAATTGAATTTGTTAAAATTTCGTTCATAAAAATTAAAATTTGTAAAAAAATCCAAAAAAATCGAAGATAGTTTCAATTAAATTTGCTAAAATTTCGTTCATAAAAATTAAAATTTTTAAAAAAATCCAAAAAAATCGAAGATAGTTTCAATTAAATTTGCTAAAATTTCGTTTATAAAAATTAAAATTTTAAAAAATCCAAAAAAATCGAAGACAGTTTCAATTAAATTTGCTAAAATTTCGTTCATAAAAATTAAAATTTGAAAAAAAATCCAAAAAAATCGAAGATAGTTTCAATTGAATTTGCTAAAATTTCGTTCATAAAAATTAAAATTTGTAAAAAAATCCAAACAAATCGAAGACAGTTTCAATTAAATTTGCAAAAATTTCGTTCATAAAAATAAAAATTTGTAAAAAAATTAAAAAAAAAACTATGATAGTTTCAATTAAATTTGCTAAAATTTCGTTCATGAAAATTAAAATTTTTAAAAAAATCCAAAAAAGTCGAAGATAGTTTCAATTGAATTTGTTAAAATTTCGTTCATAAAAATTAAAATTTGTAAAAAGTCCAAAAAAATCGAAGATAGTTCCGATTAAATTTGCTAAAATTTCGTTCATAAAAAAAAATTTCTAAAAAAATCCAAAAAAATCGAAGATAGTTTCAATTAAATTTGCTAAAATTTCGTTCATAAAAATAAAAATTTCTAAAAAAATTCAAAAAAATCGAAGATGGTTTCAATTAAATTTTTTAAAATTTCGTTCATAAAAATTAAATTTTGAAAAAAAATCCAAAAAAATCGCAGATATTTTCGACTAAAATTGCTAAAATTTCATTCATAAAAATTAAAATTTGTAAAAAAATCCAAAAAATCGGAGATAGTTTCAATTAAATTGGCAAAAATTTCGTTCATAAAATAAAAATTTGTAAAAAAATTAAAAAAAAAACGATGATAGTTTCAATTGAATTTGCTAAAATTTCGTTCATAAAAATTAAAATTTGTAAAAAAATCCAAACAAATCGAAGATAGTTTCAATTAAATTTGCTAAAATTTTGTTAATAAAAAATAAAATTTTTAAAAAAATCCAAAAAAATCGAAGATAGTTACAATTGAATTTGCTAAAAATTCGTTCATAAAATTAAAATTTGTAAAAAATCCAAAAAATCGAAGATAGTTCCGATTAAATTTGCTAAAATTTCGTTCATAAAAATTAAAATTTGTAAATAATTAAAAAAAAATCGAAGATAGTTTCAATTAAATTTGCTAAAATTTCGTTCATAAAAATAAAAATTTCTAAAAAATTCAAAAAAATCGAAGATAGTTTCAATTAAATTTGTTAAAATTTCGTTCATAAAAATTAAAATTTGTAAAAAAATCCAAAAAAATTGAAGATAGTTTCAATTAAATTTGCTAAAATTTCGTTCATAAAAATTAAAATTTTTAAAAAAATCCAAAAAAATCGAAGATAGTTTCAATTAAATTTGCTAAAATTTCGTTCATAAAAATTAAAATTTGTAAAAAATCCAAAAAAATCGAAGATAGTTCCGATTAAATTTGCTAAAATTTCGTTCATAAAAATTAAAATTTGTAAATAATTAAAAAAAATCGAAGATAGTTTCAATTAAATTTGCTAAAATTTCGTTCATAAAAATAAAAATTTCTAAAAAAATTCAAAAAAATCGAAGATAGTTTCAATTGAATTTGCTAAAATTTCGTTCATAAAAATTAAAATTTTTAAAAATCCAAAAAAATCGAAGATAGTTCCAATTAAATTTGCTAAAATTTCGTTCATAAAAAAAAAATTTCTAAAAAAATCCAAAAAAATCGAAGATTGTTTCAATTAAATTTGCTAAAATTTCGTTCATAAAAATAAAAATTTCTAAAAAAATTCAAAAAAATCGAAGATAGTTTCAATTAAATTTTTTAAAATTTCGTTCATAAAAATTAAATTTTGAAAAAAAATCCAAAAAAAATCGCAGATATTTTCGACTAAAATTGCTAAAATTTCGTTCATAAAAATTAAAATTTGTAAAAAAATCCAAAAAATCGGAGATAGTTTCAATTAAATTGGCAAAAATTTCGTTCATAAAAATAAAAATTTGTAAAAAAATTAAAAAAAAAACGATGATAGTTTCAATTAAATTTGCCAAAATTTCGTTCATAAAAAATAAAATTTTTAAAAAAATCCAAAAAAATCGAAGATAGTTTCAATTGAATTTGCTAAAATTTCGTTCATAAAAATTAAAATTTGTAAAAAAAATCCAAAAAAATCGAAGACAGTTTCAATTAAATTTGCTAAAATTTCGTTCATAAAAATTAAAATTTGAAAAAAATCCAAAAAATCGAAGATAGTTTCAATTAAATTTGCTAAAATTTCGTTCATAAAAATTAAAATTTGTAAAAAAATCCAAAAAAATCGAAGATAGTTTCAATTAAATTTGCTAAAATTTCGTTCATAAAAATTAAAATTTTTAAAAAAATCCAAAAAAATCGAAGATAGTTTCAATTAAATTTGCTAAAATTTCGTTCATAAAAATTAAAATTTGAAAAAAAATCCAAAAAAATCGAAGATAGTTTCAATTGAATTTGCTAAAATTTCGTTCATAAAAATTAAAATTTGTAAAAAAATCCAAACAAATCGAAGACAGTTTCAATTAAATTTGCTAAAATTTCGTTCATAAAAATTAAAATTTTTAAAAAAATCGAAGATAGTTTCAATTGAATTTGCTAAAATTTCGTTCATAAAAATTAAAATTTGTAAATAATCAAAAAAAAATCGAAGATAGTTTCAATTGAATTTGCTAAAAATTCGTTCATAAAAATTAAAACTTGTAAAAAATCCAAAAAAATCGAAGATAGTTCCGATTAAATTTGCTAAAATTTCGTTCATAAAAATTAAAATTTGTAAATAATCAAAAAAAAATCGAAGATAGTTTCAATTAAATTTGCTAAAATTTCGTTCATAAAAATTAAAATTTGTAAATAATCAAAAAAAAATCGAAGATAGTTTCAATTAAATTTGCTAAAATTTCGTTCATAAAAATTAAAATTTGAAAAAAAAATCCAAAAAAATCGAAGATAGATTCAATTGAATTTGCTAAAATTTCGTTCATAAAAATTAAAATTTGTAAAAAAATCCAAAAAATTGAAGATAGTTTCAATTAAATTTGCTAAAATTTCGTTCATAAAAATTAAAATTTGAAAAAAAAAATCCAAAAAAATCGAAGATAGATTCAATTGAATTTGCTAAAATTTCGTTCATAAAAATTAAAATTTGTAAAAAAATCCAAAAAAATCGAAGACAGTTTCAATTAAATTTGCTAAAATTTCGTTCATAAAAATTAAAATTTGAAAAAAATCCAAAAAAATCGAAGATAGTTTCAATTAAATTTGCTAAAATTTCGTTCATAAAAATTAAAATTTGTAAAAAAATCCAAAAAAATCGAAGATAGTTTCAATTAAATTTGCTAAAATTTCGTTCATAAAAATTAAAATTTTTAAAAAAATCCAAAAAAATCGAAGATAGTTTCAATTAAATTTGCTAAAATTTCGTTCATAAAAATTAAAATTTGAAAAAAAATCCAAAAAAATCGAAGATAGTTTCAATTGAATTTGCTAAAATTTCGTTCATAAAAATTAAAATTTGTAAAAAAATCCAAACAAATCGAAGACAGTTTCAATTAAATTTGCTAAAATTTCGTTCATAAAAATTAAAATTTTTAAAAAAATCGAAGATAGTTTCAATTGAATTTGCTAAAATTTCGTTCATAAAAATTAAAATTTGTAAAAAAATCCAAACAAATCGAAGATAGTTTCAATTAAATTTGGTAAAATTTCGTTCATAAAAAATAAAATTTTTAAAAAAATCCAAAAAAATCGAAGATAGTTTCAATTAAATTTGCTAAAATTTCGTTCATAAAAATTAAAATTTGTAAAAAATCCAAAAAAAATCGAAGATAGTTTCAATTAAATTTGCTAAAATTTCGTTCATAAAAATTAAAATTTTTAAAAAAATCCAAAAAAATCGAAGATAGTTTCAATTAAATTTGCTAAAATTTCGTTCATAAAAATTAAAATTTGAAAAAAAATCCAAAAAAATCGAAGATAGTTTCAATTGAATTTGCTAAAATTTCGTTCATAAAAATTAAAATTTGTAAAAAAATTAAAAAAAAAAACGATGATAGTTTCAATTAAATTTGCTAAAATTTCGTTCATGAAAATTAAAATTTTTAAAAAAATCCAAAAAAGTCGAAGATAGTTTCAATTGAATTTGTTAAAATTTCGTTCATAAAAATTAAAATTTGTAAAAAGTCCAAAAAAATCGAAGATAGTTCCGATTAAATTTGCTAAAATTTCGTTCATAAAAAAAAAATTTCTAAAAAAATCCAAAAAATCGAAGATAGTTTCAATTAAATTTGCTAAAATTTCGTTCATAAAAATAAAAATTTCTAAAAAAATTCAAAAAAATCGAAGATAGTTTCAATTAAATTTTTAAAATTTCGTTCATAAAAATTAAATTTTGAAAAAAAATCCAAAAAAAATCGCAGATATTTTCGATTAAAATTGCTAAAATTTCGTCCATAAAAATTAAAATTTGTAAAAAAATCCAAAAAATCGGAGATAGTTTCAATTAAATTGGCAAAAATTTCGTTCATAAAAATAAAAATTTGTAAAAAAATTAAAAAAAAAACGATGATAGTTTCAATTAAATTTGCTAAAATTTCGTTCATAAAAAATAAAATTTTTAAAAAAATCCAAAAAAATCGAAGATAGTTTCAATTGAATTTGCTAAAATTTCGTTCATAAAAATTAAAATTTGTAAAAAAAATCCAAAAAAATCGAAGACAGTTTCAATTAAATTTGCTAAAATTTCGTTCATAAAAATTAAAATTTGAAAAAAATCCAAAAAAATCGAACATAGTTTCAATTAAATTTGCTAAAATTTCGTTCATAAAAATTAAAATTTGTAAAAAAATCCAAAAAAATCGAAGATAGTTTCAATTAAATTTGCTAAAATTTCGTTCATAAAAATTAAAATTTTTAAAAAAATCCAAAAAAATCGAAGATAGTTTCAATTAAATTTGCTAAAATTTCGTTCATAAAAATTAAAATTTGAAAAAAAATCCAAAAAAATCGAAGATAGTTTCAATTGAATTTGCTAAAATTTCGTTCATAAAAATTAAAATTTGTAAAAAAATCCAAACAAATCGAAGACAGTTTCAATTAAATTTGCTAAAATTTCGTTCATAAAAATTAAAATTTTTAAAAAAATCGAAGATAGTTTCAATTGAATTTGCTAAAATTTCGTTCATAAAAATTAAAATTTGTAAAAAAATCCAAACAAATCGAAGATAGTTTCAATTAAATTTGCTAAAATTTCGTTCATAAAAAACAAAATTTTTAAAAAAATCCAAAAAAATCGAAGATAGTTTCAATTGAATTTGCTAAAAATTCGTTCATAAAAATTAAAATTTGTAAAAAATCCAAAAAAATCGAAGATAGTTCCGATTAAATTTGCTAAAATTTCGTTCATAAAAATTAAAATTTGTAAATAATCAAAAAAAAATCGAAGATAGTTTCAATTAAATTTGCTAAAATTTCGTTCATAAAAATTAAAATTTGTAAATAATCAAAAAAAAATCGAAGATAGTTTCAATTAAATTTGCTAAAATTTCGTTCATAAAAATTAAAATTTGAAAAAAAAATCCAAAAAAATCGAAGATAGATTCAATTGAATTTGCTAAAATTTCGTTCATAAAAATTAAAATTTGTAAAAAGATCCAAAAAAATCGAAGATAGTTTCAATTGAATTTGCTAAAATTTCGTTCATAAAAATTAAAATTTGTAAAAAATCCAAAAAAATCGAAGATAGTTCCGATTAAATTTGCTAAAATTTCGTTCATAAAAATTAAAATTTGTAAATAATCAAAAAAAAATCGAAGATAGTTTCAATTAAATTTGCTAAAATTTCGTTCATAAAAATTAAAATTTGTAAAAAAATCAAAAAAATTGAAGATAGTTTCAATTAAATTTGCTAAAATTTCGTTCATAAAAATTAAAATTTGTAAATAATCAAAAAAAAATCGAAGATAGTTTCAATTAAATTTGCTAAAATTTCGTTCATAAAAATTAAAATTTGAAAAAAAAATCCAAAAAAATCGAAGATAGATTCAATTGAATTTGCTAAAATTTCGTTCATAAAAATTAAAATTTGTAAAAAGATCCAAAAAAATCGAAAATAGTTTCAATTGAATTTGTTAAAATTTCGTTCATAAAAATTAAAATTTGTAAAAAAATCCCAAAAAATCGAAGATAGTTTCAATTAAATTTGCTAAAATTTCGTTCATAAAAATTAAAATTTTTAAAAAAATCCAAAAAAATCGAAGATAGTTTCAATTAAATTTGCTAAAATTTCGTTCATAAAAATTAAAATTTTTAAAAAAATCCAAAAAAATCGAAGATAGTTTCAATTAAATTTGCTAAAATTTCGTTCATAAAAATTAAAATTTGAAAAAAAATCCAAAAAAATCGAAGATAGTTTCAATTGAATTTGCTAAAATTTCGTTCATAAAAATTAAAATTTGTAAAAAAATCCAAACAAATCGAAGACAGTTTCAATTAAATTTGCTAAAATTTCGTTCATAAAAATTAAAATTTTTAAAAAAATCGAAGATAGTTTCAATTGAATTTGCTAAAATTTCGTTCATAAAAATTAAAATTTGTAAAAAAATCCAAA
>CAWVQI010000248.1:0-21000 GCA_963932335.1 Andrena marginata | reverse complement strand
AAAATTTCGTTCATAAAAATAAAAATTTAAAAAAAATCCAAAAAAATCGAAGATAGTTTCAATTAAATTTGCTAAAATTTCGTTCATAAAAATTAAAATTAGTAAAAAAATCCAAAAAAATCGAAGATAGTTTCAATTAAATTTGATAAAATTTCGTTCATAAAAATAAAAATTTTGAAGAAAATTCAAAAAAATAGAAGATAGCTTAAATTAAATTTGCTAAAATTTAGTTCATAAAACTTAAAAATTTAAAGAAAATCCAAAAAATCAAAGATAGTTTCAATTAAATTTGCTAAAATGTCGTCCATAAAAATTAATATTTGTAAAAAAATCCAAAAAAATCGAAGATAGTTTCAATTAAATTTGCTAAAATTTCGTCCATAAAAATTAAAATTTGTAAAAAAATCCAAAATAATCGAAGATAGTTTCAATTAAATTTGCTAAAATTTCGTTCATAAAAATAAAAATTTGTAAAAAAATCCAAAAAAATCGAAGATAGTTTCAATTAAATTTGCCAAAATTTCGTTCATAAAAATTAAAATTTGTAAAAAAATCCAAAAAAATCGTAGATAGTTTCAATTAAATTTGCCAAAATTTCGTTCATAGAAATTAAAATTTGTAAAAAAATCCAAAAAAATCGAAGATAGTTTCAATTAAATTTGCTAAAATATAGTACATAAAAATTAAAATTTGTAAAAAAATTCAAAAAAATCGAAGATAGTTTCAATTAAGTTTGCTAAAATTTCGTTCATAAAAATTAAAATTTGTAAAAAAATCCAAAATAATCGAAGATAGTTTCAATTAAATTTGCTAAAATGTCGTCCATAAAAATTAATATTTGTAAAAAAATCCAAAATAATCGAAGATAGTTTCAATTAAATTTGCTAAAATTTCGTTCATAAAAATAAAAATTAGTAAAAAAATCGAAGATAGTTTCAATTAAATTTGATAAAATTTCGTTCATAAAAATAAAAATTTGGAAGAAAATTAAAAAAAATAGAAGATAGCTTAAATTAAATTTGCTAAAATTTAGTTCATAAAACTTAAAAATTTAAAGAAAATCCAAAAAATCAAAGATAGTTTCAATTAAATTTGCTAAAATGTCGTCCATAAAAATTAATATTTGTAAAAAAATCCAAAAAATCGAAGATAGTTTCAATTAAATTTGCTAAAATTTCGTCCATAAAAATTAAAATTTGTAAAAAAATCCAAAATAATCGAAGATAGTTTCAATTAAATTTGCTAAAATTTCGTTCATAAAAATAAAAATTTGTAAAAAAATCCAAAAAATCGAAGATAGTTTCAATTAAATTTGCCAAAATTTCGTTCATAAAAATTAAAATTTGTAAAAAAATCCAAAAAAATCGAAGATAGTTTCAATTAAATTTGCCAATATTTCGTTCATAAAAATTAAAATTTGAAAAAAAAATCCAAAAAAATCGAAGATAGTTTCAATTAAATTTGCTAAAATTTCGTCCATAAAAATTAAAATTTGTAAAAAAATCCAAAATAATCGAAGATAGTTTGAATTAAATTTGCTAAAATTTCGTTCATAAAAATAAAAATTTGTAAAAAAATCGAAGATAGTTTCAATTAAATTTGCTAAAATTTCGTTCATAAAAATAAAAATTTAAAAAAAATCCAAAAAAATCGAAGATAGTTTCAATTAAATTTGCTAAAATTTCGTTCATAAAAATAAAAATTTAAAAAAAATCCAAAAAAATCGAAGATAGTTTCAATTAAATTTGCTAAAATTTCGTTCATAAAAATAAAAATTAGTAAAAAAATCCAAAAAAATCGAAGATAGATTCAATTAAATTTGATAAAATTTCGTTCATAAAAATAAAAATTTGGAAGAAAATTCAAAAAAATAGAAGATAGCTTAAATTAAATTTGCTAAAATTTAGTTCATAAAACTTAAAAATTTAAAGAAAATCCAAAAAATCAAAGATAGTTTCAATTAAATTTGCTAAAATGTCGTCCATAAAAATTAATATTTGTATTAAAATCCAAAAAAATCGAAGATAGTTTCAATTAAAT
Source organism: Andrena marginata (assembly GCA_963932335.1). Lineage (NCBI taxonomy): Eukaryota > Metazoa > Arthropoda > Insecta > Hymenoptera > Andrenidae > Andrena > Andrena marginata. Next base: position 18,960 of record CAWVQI010000248.1, on the reverse strand, counting down.
TTGCTAAAATTTCGTCCATAAAAATTAAAATTTGTAAAAAAATTAAAAATAATCGAAGATAGTTTCAATTAAATTTGCTAAAATTTCGTTCATAAAAATAAAAATTTGTAAAAAAATCCAAAAAAATCGAAGATAGTTTCAATTAAATTTGCTAAAATTTCGTTCATAAAAATAAAAATTTAAAAAAAATCCAAAAAAATCGAAGATAGTTTCAATTAAATTTGCTAAAATTTCGTTCATAAAAATAAAAATTTAAAAAAAATCCAAAAAAATCGAAGATAGTTTCAATTAAATTTGCTAAAATTTCGTTCATAAAAATTAAAATTAGTAAAAAAATCCAAAAAAATCGAAGATAGTTTCAATTAAATTTGATAAAATTTCGTTCATAAAAATAAAAATTTTGAAGAAAATTCAAAAAAATAGAAGATAGCTTAAATTAAATTTGCTAAAATTTAGTTCATAAAACTTAAAAATTTAAAGAAAATCCAAAAAATCAAAGATAGTTTCAATTAAATTTGCTAAAATGTCGTCCATAAAAATTAATATTTGTAAAAAAATCCAAAAAAATCGAAGATAGTTTCAATTAAATTTGCTAAAATTTCGTCCATAAAAATTAAAATTTGTAAAAAAATCCAAAATAATCGAAGATAGTTTCAATTAAATTTGCTAAAATTTCGTTCATAAAAATAAAAATTTGTAAAAAAATCCAAAAAAATCGAAGATAGTTTCAATTAAATTTGCCAAAATTTCGTTCATAAAAATTAAAATTTGTAAAAAAATCCAAAAAAATCGTAGATAGTTTCAATTAAATTTGCCAAAATTTCGTTCATAGAAATTAAAATTTGTAAAAAAATCCAAAAAAATCGAAGATAGTTTCAATTAAATTTGCTAAAATATAGTACATAAAAATTAAAATTTGTAAAAAAATTCAAAAAAATCGAAGATAGTTTCAATTAAGTTTGCTAAAATTTCGTTCATAAAAATTAAAATTTGTAAAAAAATCCAAAATAATCGAAGATAGTTTCAATTAAATTTGCTAAAATGTCGTCCATAAAAATTAATATTTGTAAAAAAATCCAAAATAATCGAAGATAGTTTCAATTAAATTTGCTAAAATTTCGTTCATAAAAATAAAAATTAGTAAAAAAATCGAAGATAGTTTCAATTAAATTTGATAAAATTTCGTTCATAAAAATAAAAATTTGGAAGAAAATTAAAAAAAATAGAAGATAGCTTAAATTAAATTTGCTAAAATTTAGTTCATAAAACTTAAAAATTTAAAGAAAATCCAAAAAATCAAAGATAGTTTCAATTAAATTGGCTAAAATGTCGTCCATAAAAATTAATATTTGTAAAAAAATCCAAAAAATCGAAGATAGTTTCAATTAAATTTGCTAAAATTTCGTCCATAAAAATAAAAATTAGTAAAAAAATCGAAGATAGTTTCAATTAAATTTGATAAAATTTCGTTCATAAAAATAAAAATTTGGAAGAAAATTAAAAAAAATAGAAGATAGCTTAAATTAAATTTGCTAAAATTTAGTTCATAAAACTTAAAAATTTAAAGAAAATCCAAAAAATCAAAGATAGTTTCAATTAAATTTGCTAAAATGTCGTCCATAAAAATTAATATTTGTAAAAAAATCCAAAAAATCGAAGATAGTTTCAATTAAATTTGCTAAAATTTCGTCCATAAAAATTAAAATTTGTAAAAAAATCCAAAATAATCGAAGATAGTTTCAATTAAATTTGCTAAAATTTCGTTCATAAAAATAAAAATTTGTAAAAAAATCCAAAAAATCGAAGATAGTTTCAATTAAATTTGCCAAAATTTCGTTCATAAAAATTAAAATTTGTAAAAAAATCCAAAAAAATCGAAGATAGTTTCAATTAAATTTGCCAATATTTCGTTCATAAAAATTAAAATTTGAAAAAAAAAATCCAAAAAAATCGAAGATAGTTTCAATTAAATTTGCTAAAATTTCGTCCATAAAAATTAAAATTTGTAAAAAAATCCAAAATAATCGAAGATAGTTTGAATTAAATTTGCTAAAATTTCGTTCATAAAAATAAAAATTTGTAAAAAAATCGAAGATAGTTTCAATTAAATTTGCTAAAATTTCGTTCATAAAAATAAAAATTTAAAAAAAATCCAAAAAAATCGAAGATAGTTTCAATTAAATTTGCTAAAATTTCGTTCATAAAAATAAAAATTTAAAAAAAATCCAAAAAAATCGAAGATAGTTTCAATTAAATTTGCTAAAATTTCGTTCATAAAAATAAAAATTAGTAAAAAAATCCAAAAAAATCGAAGATAGATTCAATTAAATTTGATAAAATTTCGTTCATAAAAATAAAAATTTGGAAGAAAATTCAAAAAAATAGAAGATAGCTTAAATTAAATTTGCTAAAATTTAGTTCATAAAACTTAAAAATTTAAAGAAAATCCAAAAAATCAAAGATAGTTTCAATTAAATTTGCTAAAATGTCGTCCATAAAAATTAATATTTGTATTAAAATCCAAAAAAATCGAAGATAGTTTCAATTAAATTTGCTAAAATTTCGTCCATAAAAATTAAAATTTGTAAAAAAATCCAAAATAATCGAAGATAGTTTCAATTAAATTTGCTAAAATTTCGTTCATAAAAATAAAAATTTGTAAAAAAATCCAAAAAAATCGAAGATAGTTTCAATTAAATTTGCTAAAATTTCGTTCATAAAAATAAAAATTTAAAAAAAATCCAAAAAAATCGAAGATAGTTTCAATTAAATTTGCTAAAATTTCGTTCATAAAAATAAAAATTTAAAAAAAATCCAAAAAAATCGAAGATAGTTTCAATTAAATTTGCTAAAATTTCGTTCATAAAAATTAAAATTAGTAAAAAAATCCAAAAAAATCGAAGATAGTTTCAATTAAATTTGATAAAATTTCGTTCATAAAAATAAAAATTTTGAAGAAAATTCAAAAAAATAGAAGATAGCTTAAATTAAATTTGCTAAAATTTAGTTCATAAAACTTAAAAATTTAAAGAAAATCCAAAAAATCAAAGATAGTTTCAATTAAATTTGCTAAAATGTCGTCCATAAAAATTAATATTTGTAAAAAAATCCAAAAAAATCGAAGATAGTTTCAATTAAATTTGCTAAAATTTCGTCCATAAAAATTAAAATTTGTAAAAAAATCCAAAATAATCGAAGATAGTTTCAATTAAATTTGCTAAAATTTCGTTCATAAAAATAAAAATTTGTAAAAAAATCCAAAAAAATCGAAGATAGTTTCAATTAAATTTGCCAAAATTTCGTTCATAAAAATTAAAATTTGTAAAAAAATCCAAAAAAATCGTAGATAGTTTCAATTAAATTTGCCAAAATTTCGTTCATAGAAATTAAAATTTGTAAAAAAATCCAAAAAAATCGAAGATAGTTTCAATTAAATTTGCTAAAATATAGTACATAAAAATTAAAATTTGTAAAAAAATTCAAAAAAATCGAAGATAGTTTCAATTAAGTTTGCTAAAATTTCGTTCATAAAAATTAAAATTTGTAAAAAAATCCAAAATAATCGAAGATAGTTTCAATTAAATTTGCTAAAATGTCGTCCATAAAAATTAATATTTGTAAAAAAATCCAAAATAATCGAAGATAGTTTCAATTAAATTTGCTAAAATTTCGTTCATAAAAATAAAAATTAGTAAAAAAATCGAAGATAGTTTTAATTAAATTTGATAAAATTTCGTTCATAAAAATAAAAATTTGGAAGAAAATTAAAAAAAATAGAAGATAGCTTAAATTAAATTTGCTAAAATTTAGTTCATAAAACTTAAAAATTTAAAGAAAATCCAAAAAATCAAAGATAGTTTCAATTAAATTTGCTAAAATGTCGTCCATAAAAATTAATATTTGTAAAAAAATCCAAAAAATCGAAGATAGTTTCAATTAAATTTGCTAAAATTTCGTCCATAAAAATTAAAATTTGTAAAAAAATCCAAAATAATCGAAGATAGTTTCAATTAAATTTGCTAAAATTTCGTTCATAAAAATAAAAATTTGTAAAAAAATCCAAAAAATCGAAGATAGTTTCAATTAAATTTGCCAAAATTTCGTTCATAAAAATTAAAATTTGTAAAAAAATCCAAAAAAATCGAAGATAGTTTCAATTAAATTTGCCAATATTTCGTTCATAAAAATTAAAATTTGAAAAAAAAATCCAAAAAAATCGAAGATAGTTTCAATTAAATTTGCTAAAATTTCGTCCATAAAAATTAAAATTTGTAAAAAAATCCAAAATAATCGAAGATAGTTTGAATTAAATTTGCTAAAATTTCGTTCATAAAAATAAAAATTTGTAAAAAAATCGAAGATAGTTTCAATTAAATTTGCTAAAATTTCGTTCATAAAAATAAAAATTTAAAAAAAATCCAAAAAAATCGAAGATAGTTTCAATTAAATTTGCTAAAATTTCGTTCATAAAAATAAAAATTTAAAAAAAATCCAAAAAAATCGAAGATAGTTTCAATTAAATTTGCTAAAATTTCGTTCATAAAAATTAAAATTAGTAAAAAAATCCAAAAAAATCGAAGATAGTTTCAATTAAATTTGATAAAATTTCGTTCATAAAAATAAAAATTTGGAAGAAAATTCAAAAAAATAGAAGATAGCTTAAATTAAATTTGCTAAAATTTAGTTCATAAAACTTAAAAATTTAAAGAAAATCCAAAAAATCAAAGTTAGTTTCAATTAAATTTGCTAAAATGTCGTCCATAAAAATTAATATTTGTAAAAAAATCCAAAAAAATCGAAGATAGTTTCAATTAAATTTGCTAAAATTTCGTTCATAAAAATAAAAATTTGTAAAAAAATCCAAAAAAATCGAAGATAGTTTCAATTAAATTTGCCAAAATTTCGTTCATAAAAAATAAAATTTGTAAAAAAATCCAAAAAAATCGAAAATAGTTTCAATTAAATTTGCCAAAATTTCGTTCATAGAAATTAAAATTTGTAAAAAAATCCAAAAAAATCGAAGATAGTTTCAATTAAGTTTGCTAAAATTTCGTTCATAAAAATTAAAATTTGTAAAAAAATCCAAAAAAATCGAAGATAGTTTCAATTAAGTTTGCTAAACTGTCGTCCATAAAAATTAATATTTGTAAAAAAATAAAAAAAAATCGAAGATAGTTTCAATTAAGTTTGCTAAACTGTCGTCCATAAAAATTAATATTTGTAAAAAAATAAAAAAAAATCGAAGATAGTTTCAATTAAATTTGCTAAAATTTCGTTCATTAAAATTAAAATTTGTACAAAAATCCAAAATAATCGAAGATAGTTTCAATTAAATTTGCTAAAATTTCGTTCATAAAAATAAAAATTTGTAAAAAAATCCAAAAAAATCGAAGATAGTTTCAATTAAATTTGCTAAAATTTCGTTCATAAAAATAAAAATTTAAAAAAAATCCAAAAAAATCGAAGATAGTTTCAATTAAATTTGCTAAAATTTCGTTCATTAAAATTAAAATTTGTACAAAAATCCAAAATAATCGAAGATAGTTTCAATTAAATTTGCTAAAATTTCGTTCATAAAAATAAAAATTTGTAAAAAAATCCAAAAAAATCGAAGATAGTTTCAATTAAATTTGCTAAAATTTCGTTCATAAAAATAAAAATTTAAAAAAAATCCAAAAAAATCGAAGATAGTTTCAATTAAATTTGCTAAAATTTCGTTCATAAAAATTAAAATTTGTAAAAAAATTCAAAAAAATCGAAGATAGCTTAAATTAAATTTGCTAAAATTTAGTTCATAAAACTTAAAAATTTTAAGAAAATCCAAAAAAATCAAAGATTGTTTCAATTAAATTTGCTTAAATTTCGTTCATAAAAATAAAAATTTTAAAAAAATCCAAAAAAATCGAAGATAGTTTCAATTAAATTTGCTAAAATGTCGTACATAAAAATTAAAATTTGTAAAAAAATCGAAGATAGTTTCAATTAAGTTTGCTAAACTGTCGTCCATAAAAATTAATATTTGTAAAAAAATAAAAAAATCGAAGATAGTTTCAATTAAATTTGCTAAATTTCGTTCATTAAAATTAAAATTTGTACAAAAATCCAAAATAATCGAAGATAGTTTCAATTAAATTTGCTAAAATTTCGTTCATAAAAATAAAAATTTGTAAAAAAATCCAAAAAAATCGAAGATAGTTTCAATTAAATTTGCTAAAATTTCGTTCATAAAAATAAAAATTTAAAAAAAATCCAAAAAAATCGAAGATAGTTTCAATTAAATTGGCTAAAATTTCGTTCATAAAAATTAAAATTTTTAAAAAAATTCAAAAAAATCGAAGATAGCTTAAATTAAATTTGCTAAAATTTAGTTCATAAAACTTAAAAATTTAAAGAAAATCCAAAAAAATCGAAGATAGTTTCAATTAAGTTTGCTAAAATTTCGTTCATAAAAATTAAAATTTGAAAAAAAAATCGAAGATAGTTTCAATTAAATTTGTTAAATTTCGTTCATAAAAATTAAAATTTGTAAGAAAATCCAAAAAAAACGAAGATAGCTTAAATTAAATTTGCTAAAATTTAGTCCATAAAACTTAAAAATTTAAAGAAAATCCAAAAAATCAAAGATAGTTTCAATTAAATTTGCTAAAATGTCGTCCATAAAAATTAATATTTGTAAAAAAATCCAAAATAATCGAAGATAGTTTCAATTAAATTTGCTAAAATTTCGTTCATAAAAATAAAAATTAGTAAAAAAATACAAAAAAATCGAAGATAGTTTCAATTAAATTTGATAAAATTTCGTTCATAAAAATAAAAATTTGGAAGAAAATTCAAAAAAATAGAAGATAGCTTAAATTAAATTTGCTAAAATTTAGTTCATAAAACTTAAAAATTTAAAGAAAATCCAAAAAATCAAAGATAGTTTCAATTAAATTTGCTAAAATGTCGTCCATAAAAATTAATATTTGTATTAAAATCCAAAAAAATCGAAGATAGTTTCAATTAAATTTGCTAAAATTTCGTCCATAAAAATTAAAATTTGTAAAAAAATCCAAAATAATCGAAGATAGTTTCAATTAAATTTGCTAAAATTTCGTTCATAAAAATAAAAATTTGTAAAAAAATCCAAAAAAATCGAAGATAGTTTCAATTAAATTTGCTAAAATTTCGTTCATAAAAATAAAAATTTAAAAAAAATCCAAAAAAATCGAAGATAGTTTCAATTAAATTTGCTAAAATTTCGTTCATAAAAATAAAAATTTAAAAAAAATCCAAAAAAATCGAAGATAGTTTCAATTAAATTTGCTAAAATTTCGTTCATAAAAATTAAAATTAGTAAAAAAATCCAAAAAAATCGAAGATAGTTTCAATTAAATTTGATAAAATTTCGTTCATAAAAATAAAAATTTTGAAGAAAATTCAAAAAAATAGAAGATAGCTTAAATTAAATTTGCTAAAATTTAGTTCATAAAACTTAAAATTTAAAGAAAATCCAAAAAATCAAAGATAGTTTCAATTAAATTTGCTAAAATGTCGTCCATAAAAATTAATATTTGTAAAAAAATCCAAAAAAATCGAAGATAGTTTCAATTAAATTTGCTAAAATTTCGTCCATAAAAATTAAAATTTGTAAAAAAATCCAAAATAATCGAAGATAGTTTCAATTAAATTTGCTAAAATTTCGTTCATAAAAATAAAAATTTGTAAAAAAATCCAAAAAAATCGAAGATAGTTTCAATTAAATTTGCCAAAATTTCGTTCATAAAAATTAAAATTTGTAAAAAAATCCAAAATAATCGAAGATAGTTTCAATTAAATTTGCTAAAATTTCGTTCATAAAAATAAAATTTGTAAAAAAATCCAAAAAAATCGAAGATAGTTTCAATTAAATTTGCTAAAATTTCGTTCATAAAAATAAAAATTTAAAAAAAATCCAAAAAAATCGAAGATAGTTTCAATTAAATTTGCTAAAATTTCGTTCATTAAAATTAAAATTTGTACAAAAATCCAAAATAATCGAAGATAGTTTCAATTAAATTTGCTAAAATTTCGTTCATAAAAATAAAAATTTGTAAAAAAATCCAAAATAATCGAAGATAGTTTCAATTAAATTTGCTAAAATTTCGTTCATAAAAATAAAAATTTGTAAAAAAATCCAAAAAAATCGAAGATAGTTTCAATTAAATTTGCTAAAATTTCGTTCATAAAAATAAAAATTTGAAAAAAAAATCCAAAAAAATCGAAGATAGTTTCAATTAAATTTGTTAAATTTCGTTCATAAAAATTAAAATTTGTAAGAAAATCCAAAAAAAACGAAGATAGCTTAAATTAAATTTGCTAAAATTTAGTCCATAAAACTTAAAAATTTAAAGAAAATCCAAAAAATCAAAGATAGTTTCAATTAAATTTGCTAAAATGTCGTCCATAAAAATTAATATTTGTAAAAAAATCCAAAATAATCGAAGATAGTTTCAATTAAATTTGCTAAAATTTCGTTCATAAAATAAAAATTAGTAAAAAAATACAAAAAAATCGAAGATAGTTTCAATTAAATTGATAAAATTTCGTTCATAAAAATAAAAATTTGGAAGAAAATTCAAAAAAATAGAAGATAGCTTAAATTAAATTTGCTAAAATTTAGTTCATAAACTTAAAAATTTAAAGAAAATCCAAAAAATCAAAGATAGTTTCAATTAAATTTGCTAAAATGTCGTCCATAAAAATTAATATTTGTATTAAAATCCAAAAAAATCGAAGATAGTTTCAATTAATTTGCTAAAATTTCGTCCATAAAAATTAAAATTTGTAAAAAAATCCAAAATAATCGAAGATAGTTTCAATTAAATTTGCTAAAATTTCGTTCATAAAAATAAAAATTTGTAAAAAAATCCAAAAAAATCGAAGATAGTTTCAATTAAATTTGCTAAAATTTCGTTCATAAAAATAAAAATTTAAAAAAAATCCAAAAAAATCGAAGATAGTTTCAATTAAATTTGCTAAAATTTCGTTCATAAAAATAAAAATTTAAAAAAATCCAAAAAAATCGAAGATAGTTTCAATTAAATTTGCTAAAATTTCGTTCATAAAAATTAAAATTAGTAAAAAAATCCAAAAAAATCGAAGATAGTTTCAATTAAATTTGATAAAATTTCGTTCATAAAATAAAAATTTTGAAGAAAATTCAAAAAAATAGAAGATAGCTTAAATTAAATTTGCTAAAATTTAGTTCATAAAACTTAAAAATTTAAAGAAAATCCAAAAAATCAAAGATAGTTTCAATTAAATTTGCTAAAATGTCGTCCATAAAAATTAATATTTGTAAAAAAATCCAAAAAAATCGAAGATAGTTTCAATTAAATTTGCTAAAATTTCGTCCATAAAAATTAAAATTTGTAAAAAAATCCAAAATAATCGAAGATAGTTTCAATTAAATTTGCTAAAATTTCGTTCATAAAAATAAAAATTTGTAAAAAAATCCAAAAAAATCGAAGATAGTTTCAATTAAATTTGCCAAAATTTCGTTCATAAAAATTAAAATTTGTAAAAAAATCCAAAAAAATCGAAGATAGTTTCAATTAAATTTGCCAAAATTTCGTTCATAGAAATTAAAATTTGTAAAAAAATCCAAAAAAATCGAAGATAGTTTCAATTAAATTTGCTAAAATATAGTACATAAAAATTAAAATTTGTAAAAAAATTCAAAAAAATCGAAGATAGTTTCAATTAAGTTTGCTAAAATTTCGTTCATAAAAATTAAAATTTGTAAAAAAATCCAAAATAATCGAAGATAGTTTCAATTAAATTTGCTAAAATGTCGTCCATAAAAATTAATATTTGTAAAAAAATCCAAAATAATCGAAGATAGTTTCAATTAAATTTGCTAAAATTTCGTTCATAAAAATAAAAATTAGTAAAAAAATCGAAGATAGTTTCAATTAAATTTGATAAAATTTCGTTCATAAAATAAAAATTTGGAAGAAAATTAAAAAAAATAGAAGATAGCTTAAATTAAATTTGCTAAAATTTAGTTCATAAAACTTAAAAATTTAAAGAAAATCCAAAAAATCAAAGATAGTTTCAATTAAATTTGCTAAATGTCGTCCATAAAAATTAATATTTGTAAAAAAATCCAAAAAATCGAAGATAGTTTCAATTAAATTTGCTAAAATTTCGTCCATAAAAATTAAAATTTGTAAAAAAATCCAAAATAATCGAAGATAGTTTCAATTAAATTTGCTAAAATTTCGTTCATAAAAATAAAAATTTGTAAAAAAATCCAAAAAAATCGAAGATAGTTTCAATTAAATTTGCCAAAATTTCGTTCATAAAAATTAAAATTTGTAAAAAAATCCAAAAAAATCGAAGATAGTTTCAATTAAATTTGCCAATATTTCGTTCATAAAAATTAAAATTTGAAAAAAAATCAAAAAAAATCGAAGATAGTTTCAATTAAATTTGCTAAAATTTCGTCCATAAAAATTAAAATTTGTAAAAAAATCCAAAATAATCGAAGATAGTTTGAATTAAATTTGCTAAAATTTCGTTCATAAAAATAAAAATTTGTAAAAAAATCGAAGATAGTTTCAATTAAATTTGCTAAAATTTCGTTCATAAAAATAAAAATTTAAAAAAAATCCAAAAAAATCGAAGATAGTTTCAATTAAATTTGCTAAAATGTCGTACATAAAAATTAAAATTTGTAAAAAAATCGAAGATAGTTTCAATTAAGTTTGCTAAACTGTCGTCCATAAAAATTAATATTTGTAAAAAAATAAAAAAAATCGAAGATAGTTTCAATTAAATTTGCTAAAATTTCGTTCATTAAAATTAAAATTTGTACAAAAATCCAAAATAATCGAAGATAGTTTCAATTAAATTTGCTAAAATTTCGTTCATAAAAATAAAAATTTGTAAAAAAATCCAAAAAAATCGAAGATAGTTTCAATTAAATTTGCTAAAATTTCGTTCATAAAAATAAAAATTTAAAAAAAATCCAAAAAAATCGAAGATAGTTTCAATTAAATTGGCTAAAATTTCGTTCATAAAAATTAAAATTTTTAAAAAAATTCAAAAAAATCGAAGATAGCTTAAATTAAATTTGCTAAAATTTAGTTCATAAAACTTAAAAATTTAAAGAAAATCCAAAAAAATCGAAGATAGTTTCAATTAAGTTTGCTAAAATTTCGTTCATAAAAATTAAAATTTGAAAAAAAAATCCAAAAAAATCGAAGATAGTTTCAATTAAATTTGTTAAATTTCGTTCATAAAAATTAAAATTTGTAAGAAAATCCAAAAAAAACGAAGATAGCTTAAATTAAATTTGCTAAAATTTAGTCCATAAAACTTAAAAATTTAAAGAAAATCCAAAAAATCAAAGATAGTTTCAATTAAATTTGCTAAAATGTCGTCCATAAAAATTAATATTTGTAAAAAAATCCAAAATAATCGAAGATAGTTTCAATTAAATTTGCTAAAATTTCGTTCATAAAAATAAAAATTAGTAAAAAAATACAAAAAAATCGAAGATAGTTTCAATTAAATTTGATAAAATTTCGTTCATAAAAATAAAAATTTGGAAGAAAATTCAAAAAAATAGAAGATAGCTTAAATTAAATTTGCTAAAATTTAGTTCATAAAACTTAAAAATTTAAAGAAAATCCAAAAAATCAAAGATAGTTTCAATTAAATTTGCTAAAATGTCGTCCATAAAAATTAATATTTGTAAAAAAAATCCAAAAAAATCGAAGATAGTTTCAATTAAATTTGCTAAAATTTCGTCCATAAAAATTAAAATTTGTAAAAAAATCCAAAATAATCGAAGATAGTTTCAATTAAATTTGCTAAAATTTCGTTCATAAAAATAAAAATTTGTAAAAAAATCCAAAAAAATCGAAGATAGTTTCAATTAAATTTGCTAAAATTTCGTTCATAAAAATAAAAATTTTAAAAAAATCCAAAAAAATCGAAGATAGTTTCAATTAAATTTGCCAAAATTTTGTTCATAAAAAATAAAATTTGTAAAAAAATCCAAAAAAATCGAAAATAGTTTCAATTAAATTTGCCAAAATTTCGTTCATAAAAATTAAAATTTGTAAAAAAATCCAAAAAAATCGAAGATAGTTTCAATTAAATTTGCTAAAATGTCGTACATAAAAATTAAAATTTGTAAAAAAATCCAAAAAAATCGAAGATAGTTTCAATTAAGTTTGCTAAACTGTCGTCCATAAAAATTAATATTTGTAAAAAATAAAAAAAAATCGAAGATAGTTTCAATTAAATTTGCTAAAATTTCGTTCATTAAAATTAAAATTTGTACAAAAATTCAAAATAATCGAAGATAGTTTCAATTAAATTTGCTAAAATTTCGTTCATAAAAATAAAAATTTGTAAAAAATCCAAAAAAATCGAAGATAGTTTCAATTAAATTTGCTAAAATTTCGTTCATAAAAATAAAAATTTAAAAAAAATCCCAAAAAATCGAAGATAGTTTCAATTAAATTTGCTAAAATTTCGTTCATAAAAATTAAAATTTTTAAAAAATTCAAAAAAATCGAAGATAGCTTAAATTAAATTTGCTAAAATTTAGTTCATAAAACTTAAAAATTGAAAGAAAATCCAAAAAAATCGAAGATAGTTTCAATTAAGTTTGCTAAAATTTCGTTCATAAAAATTAAAATTTGAAAAAAAATCCAAAAAAATCGAAGATAGTTTCAATTAAATTTGCTAAAATTTCGTTCATAAAAATTAAAATTTGTAAGAAAATCCAAAAAAAATCGAAGATAGCTTAAATTAAATTTGCTAAAATTTAGTTCATAAAACTTAAAAATTTAAAGAAAATCCAAAAAATCAAAGATAGATTCAATTAAATTTGCTAAAATGTCTTCCATAAAAATTAATATTTGTAAAAAAATCCAAAATAATCGAAGATAGTTTCAATTAAATTTGCTAAAATTTCGTTCATAAAAATAAAAATTAGTAAAAAAATCCAAAAAAATCGAAGATAGATTCAATTAAATTTGATAAAATTTCGTTCATAAAAATAAAAATTTGGAAGAAAATTCAAAAAAATAGAAGATAGCTTAAATTAAATTTGCTAAAATTTAGTTCATAAAACTTAAAAATTTAAAGAAAATCCAAAAAATCAAAGATAGTTTCAATTAAATTTGCTAAAATGTCGTCCATAAAAATTAATATTTGTATTAAAATCCAAAAAAATCGAAGATAGTTTCAATTAAATTTGCTAAAATTTCGTCCATAAAAATTAAAATTTGTAAAAAAATCCAAATAATCGAAGATAGTTTCAATTAAATTTGCTAAAATTTCGTTCATAAAAATAAAAATTTGTAAAAAAATCCAAAAAAATCGAAGATAGTTTCAATTAAATTTGCTAAAATTTCGTTCATAAAAATAAAAATTTAAAAAAAATCCAAAAAAATCGAAGATAGTTTCAATTAAATTTGCTAAAATTTCGTTCATAAAAATAAAAATTTAAAAAAAATCCAAAAAAATCGAAGATAGTTTCAATTAAATTTGCTAAAATTTCGTTCATAAAAATTAAAATTAGTAAAAAAATCCAAAAAAATCGAAGATAGTTTCAATTAAATTTGATAAAATTTCGTTCATAAAAATAAAAATTTTGAAGAAAATTCAAAAAAATAGAAGATAGCTTAAATTAAATTTGCTAAAATTTAGTTCATAAAACTTAAAAATTTAAAGAAAATCCAAAAATCAAAGATAGTTTCAATTAAATTTGCTAAAATGTCGTCCATAAAAATTAATATTTGTAAAAAAATCCAAAAAAATCGAAGATAGTTTCAATTAAATTTGCTAAAATTTCGTCCATAAAAATTAAAATTTGTAAAAAAATCCAAAATAATCGAAGATAGTTTCAATTAAATTTGCTAAAATTTCGTTCATAAAAATAAAAATTTGTAAAAAAATCCAAAAAAATCGAAGATAGTTTCAATTAAATTTGCCAAAATTTCGTTCATAAAAATTAAAATTTGTAAAAAAATCCAAAAAAATCGAAGATAGTTTCAATTAAATTTGCCAAAATTTCGTTCATAGAAATTAAAATTTGTAAAAAAATCCAAAAAAATCGAAGATAGTTTCAATTAAATTTGCTAAAATATAGTACATAAAAATTAAAATTTGTAAAAAAATTCAAAAAAATCGAAGATAGTTTCAATTAAGTTTGCTAAAATTTCGTTCATAAAAATTAAAATTTGTAAAAAAATCCAAAATAATCGAAGATAGTTTCAATTAAATTTGCTAAAATGTCGTCCATAAAATTAATATTTGTAAAAAAATCCAAAATAATCGAAGATAGTTTCAATTAAATTTGCTAAAATTTCGTTCATAAAAATAAAAATTAGTAAAAAAATCGAAGATAGTTTCAATTAAATTTGATAAAATTTCGTTCATAAAAATAAAAATTTGGAAGAAAATTAAAAAAAATAGAAGATAGCTAAAATTAAATTTGCTAAAATTTAGTTCATAAAACTTAAAAATTTAAAGAAAATCCAAAAAATCAAAGATAGTTTCAATTAAATTTGCTAAAATGTCGTCCATAAAAATTAATATTTGTAAAAAAATCCAAAAAATCGAAGATAGTTTCAATTAAATTTGCTAAAATTTCGTCCATAAAAATTAAAATTTGTAAAAAAATCCAAAATAATCGAAGATAGTTTCAATTAAATTTGCTAAAATTTCGTTCATAAAAATAAAAATTTGTAAAAAAATCCAAAAAAATCGAAGATAGTTTCAATTAAATTTGCCAAAATTTCGTTCATAAAAATTAAAATTTGTAAAAAAATCCAAAAAAATCGAAGATAGTTTCAATTAAATTTGCCAATATTTCGTTCATAAAAATTAAAATTTGAAAAAAAATCCAAAAAAATCGAAGATAGTTTCAATTAAATTTGCTAAAATTTCGTCCATAAAAATTAAAATTTGTAAAAAAATCCAAAATAATCGAAGATAGTTTGAATTAAATTTGCTAAAATTTCGTTCATAAAAATAAAAATTTGTAAAAAAATCGAAGATAGTTTCAATTAAATTTGCTAAAATTTCGTTCATAAAAATAAAAATTTAAAAAAAATCCAAAAAAATCGAAGATAGTTTCAATTAAATTTGCTAAAATTTCGTTCATAAAAATAAAAATTTAAAAAAAATCCAAAAAAATCGAAGATAGTTTCAATTAAATTTGCTAAAATTTCGTTCATAAAAATTAAAATTAGTAAAAAAATCCAAAAAAATCGAAGATAGTTTCAATTAAATTTGATAAAATTTCGTTCATAAAAATAAAAATTTGGAAGAAAATTCAAAAAAATAGAAGATAGCTTAAATTAAATTTGCTAAAATTTAGTTCATAAAACTTAAAAATTTAAAGAAAATCCAAAAAATCAAAGTTAGTTTCAATTAAATTTGCTAAAATGTCGTCCATAAAAATTAATATTTGTAAAAAAATCCAAAAAAATCGAAGATAGTTTCAATTAAATTTGCTAAAATTTCGTTCATAAAAATAAAAATTTGTAAAAAAATCGAAGATAGTTTCAATTAAATTTGCCAAAATTTCGTTCATAAAAAATAAAATTTGTAAAAAAATCCAAAAAAATCGAAAATAGTTTCAATTAAATTTGCCAAAATTTCGTTCATAAAAATTAAAATTTGTAAAATAATCCAAAAAAATCGAAGATAGGTTCAATTAAATTTGCTAAAATGTCGTACATAAAAATTAAAAATTGTAAAAAAATCCAAAAAAATCGAAGATAGTTTCAATTAAGTTTGCTAAACTGTCGTCCATAAAAATTAATATTTGTAAAAAAATAAAAAAAAATCGAAGATAGTTTCAATTAAATTTGCTAAAATTTCGTTCATAAAAATTAAAATTTGTACAAAAATCCAAAATAATCGAAGATAGTTTCAATTAAATTTGCTAAAATTTCGTTCATAAAAATAAAAATTTGTAAAAAAATCCAAAAAAATCGAAGATAGTTTCAATTAAATTTGCTAAAATTTCGTTCATAAAAATAAAAATTTAAAAAAAATCCAAAAAAATCGAAGATAGTTTCAATTAAATTTGCTAAAATTTCGTTCATGAAAATTAAAATTTGTAAAAAATTCAAAAAAATCGAAGATAGCTTAAATTAAATTTGCTAAAATTTAGTTCATAAAACTTAAAAATTTAAAGAAAATCCAAAAAAATCGAAGATAGTTTCAATTAAGTTTGCTAAAATTTCGTTCATAAAAATTAAAATTTGTAAAAAAATCCAAAAAAATCGAAGATAGTTTCAATTAAGTTTGCTAAACTGTCGTCCATAAAAATTAATATTTGTAAAAAAATAAAAAAAAATCGAAGATAGTTTCAATTAAATTTGCTAAAATTTCGTTCATTAAAATTAAAATTTGTACAAAAATTCAAAATAATCGAAGATAGTTTCAATTAAATTTGCTAAAATTTCGTTCATAAAAATTAATATTTGTAAAAAATTCCAAAAAAATAGAAGATAGCTTAAATTAAATTTGCTAAAATTTAGTTCATAAAAATTAAAAATTTTATGAAAATCCAAAAAAATCAAAGATAGTTTCAATTAAATTTGCTAAAATGTCGTCCATAAAAATTAATATTTGTAAAAAAATCCAAAAAAATCGAAGATAGTTTCAATTAAATTTGCTAAAATTTCGTCCATAAAAATTAAAATTTGTAAAAAAATCCAAAATAATCGAAGATAGTTTCAATTAAATTTGCTAAAATTTCGTTCATAAAAATAAAAATTTGTAAAAAAATCCAAAAAAATCGAAGATAGTTTCAATTAAATTTGCCAAAATTTCGTTCATAAAAATTAAAATTTGTAAAAAAATCCAAAAAAATCGAAGATAGTTTCAATTAAATTTGCCAAAATTTCGTTCATAGAAATTAAAATTTGTAAAAAAATCCAAAAAAATCGAAGATAGTTTCAATTAAATTTGCTAAAATATAGTACATAAAAATTAAAATTTGAAAAAAAATCCAAAAAAATCGAAGATAGTTTCAATTAAATTTGCTAAAATTTCGTTCATAAAAATTAAAATTTGTAAGAAAATCCAAAAAAAATCGAAGATAGCTTAAATTAAATTTGCTAAAATTTAGTTCATAAAACTTAAAAATTTAAAGAAAATCCAAAAAATCAAAGATAGTTTCAATTAAATTTGCTAAAATGTCGTCCATAAAAATTAATATTTGTAAAAAAATCCAAAATAATCGAAGATAGTTTCAATTAAATTTGCTAAAATTTCGTTCATAAAAATAAAAATTAGTAAAAAAATCCAAAAAAATCGAAGATAGTTTCAATTAAATTTGATAAAATATCGTTCATAAAAATAAAAATTTGGAAGAAAATTCAAAAAAATAGAAGATAGCTTAAATTAAATTTGCTAAAATTTAGTTCATAAAACTTAAAAATTTAAAGAAAATCCAAAAAATCAAAGATAGTTTCAATTAAATTTGCTAAAATGTCGTCCATAAAAATTAATATTTGTAAAAAAATCCAAAAAATCGAAGATAGTTTCAATTAAATTTGCTAAAATTTCGTCCATAAAAATTAAAATTTGTAAAAAAATCCAAAATAATCGAAGATAGTTTCAATTAAATTTGCTAAAATTTCGTTCATAAAAATAAAAATTTGTAAAAAAATCCAAAAAAATCGAAGATAGTTTCAATTATATTTGCCAAAATTTCGTTCATAAAAATTAAAATTTGTAAAAAAATCCAAAAAAATCGAAGATAGTTTCAATTAAATTTGCCAAAATTTCGTTCATAAAAATTAAAATTTGAAAAAAAATCCAAAAAAATCGAAGATAGTTTCAATTAAATTTGCTAAAATTTCGTCCATAAAAATTAAAATTTGTAAAAAAATCCAAAATAATCGAAGATAGTTTCAATTAAATTTGCTAAAATTTCGTTCATAAAAATAAAAATTTGTAAAAAAATCGAAGATAGTTTCAATTAAATTTGCTAAAATTTCGTTCATAAAAATAAAAATTTAAAAAAAATCCAAAAAAATCGAAGATAGTTTCAATTAAATTTGCTAAAATTTCGTTCATAAAAATAAAAATTTAAAAAAAATCCAAAAAAATCGAAGATAGTTTCAATTAAATTTGCTAAAATTTCGTTCATAAAAATTAAAATTAGTAAAAAAATCCAAAAAAATCGAAGATAGTTTCAATTAAATTTGATAAAATTTCGTTCATAAAAATAAAAATTTGTAAAAAAATCCAAAAAAATCGAAGATAGTTTCAATTAAATTTGCCAAAATTTCGTTCATAAAAAATAAAATTTGTAAAAAAATCCAAAAAAATCGAAAATAGTTTCAATTAAATTTGCCAAAATTTCGTTCATAAAAATTAAAATTTGTAAAAAAATCCAAAATAATCGAAGATAGTTTCAATTAAATTTGCTAAAATGTCGTACATAAAAATTAAAATTTGTAAAAAAATCCAAAAAAATCGAAGATAGTTTCAATTAAGTTTGCTAAACTGTCGTCCATAAAAATTAATATTTGTAAAAAAATAAAAAAAAATCGAAGATAGTTTCAATTAAATTTGCTAAAATTTCGTTCATTAAAATTAAAATTTGTACAAAAATTCAAAATAATCGAAGATAGTTTCAATTAAATTTGCTAAAATTTCGTTCATAAAAATAAAAATTTGTAAAAAAATCCAAAAAAATCGAAGATAGTTTCAATTAAATTTGCTAAAATTTCGTTCATAAAAATAAAAATTTAAAAAAAATCCAAAAAAATCGAAGATAGTTTCAATTAAATTTGCTAAAATTTCGTTCATAAAAATTAAAATTTTTAAAAAAATTCAAAAAAATCGAAGATAGCTTAAATTAAATTTGCTAAAATTTAGTTCATAAAACTTAAAAATTTAAAGAAAATCCAAAAAATCAAAGATAGTTTCAATTAAATTTGCTAAAAT
>CAWVQI010000247.1:80000-85000 GCA_963932335.1 Andrena marginata | reverse complement strand
CGGCGGCGAGGCAACACGCCGCTGGAACATGGTGCATTTCGGCGGCGAGGCAACACGCCGCTGGCACATAGTCTATTTCGGCGGCGAGGCAACACGCCGCTGGCACATAGTCTATTTCGGCGGCGAGGCAACACGCCGCTGGAACATGGTGCATTTCGGCGGCGAGGCAACACGCCGCTGGCACATAGTCTATTTCGGCGGCGAGGCAACACGCCGCTGGCACATGGTGCATTTCGGCGGCGAAGCAATACGCCGCTGGCACATAGTCTATTTCGGCGGCGAGGCAACACGCCGCTGGAACATGGTGCATTTCGGCGGCGAGGCAACACGCCGCTGGCACATAGTCTATTTCGGCGGCGAGGCAACACGCCGCTGGCACATGGTGCATTTCGGCGGCGAAGCAATACGCCGCTGGCACATAGTCTATTTCGGCGGCGAGGCAACACGCCGCTGGAACATGGTGCATTTCGGCGGCGAGGCAATACGCCGCTGGAACATGGTGCATTTCGGCGGCGAGGCAACACGCCGCTGGAACATGGTGCATTTCGGCGGCGAAGCAATACGCCGCTGGAACATGGTGCATTTCGGCGGCGAAGCAATACGCCGCTGGCACATAGTCTATTTCGGCGGCGAAGCAACACGCCGCTGGAAATTGCAACATTTCGGCGGCGGGGCAATACGCCGCAGGAACTTCTTTGAATAAATCGATGGCGAAGCAATACGCCGCTGGAGTGCAACCTGACAAGCGCAGAGGTACACACGCTTCAGGAATATCATACGAGATAATCGCGAATAACCCCAATCGCTCCGAAAATTTTTAAAGTACCGCGAGCTCTCAGCGTCCTTCCGCACCATCCTCCGAACACAGAGTCGTCCGATCGTCGAAAACGACCACTGATCCTTTCGTGTCGCGACATTGCGATCAATTCATATTAAGGTTCCGACCCCGGTCGTCGCGCTGGTTTGCGAGATAATCGCGAATAACTCCAATCGCTCCGAAAATTTTTAAAGTACCGCGAGCTCTCAGCGTCCTTCCGCACCATCCTCCGAACACAGAGTCGTCCGATCGTCGAAAACGACCACTGATCCTTGCGTGTCGCGACATTGCGATCAATTCATATTAAGGTTCCGACCCCGGTCGTCGCGCTGGTTTGCGAGATAATCGCGAATAACTCCAATCGCTCCGAAAATTTTTAAAGTACCGCGAGCTCTCAGCGTCCTTCCGCACCATCCTCCGAACACAGAGTCGTCCGATCGTCGAAAACGACCACTGATCCTTGCGTGTCGCGACATTGCGATCAATTCATATTAAGGTTCCGACCCCGGTCGTCGCGCTGGTTTGCGAGATAATCGCGAATAACTCCAATCGCTCCGAAAATTTTTAAAGTACCGCGAGCTTTCAGCGTCCTTCCGCACCATCCTCCGAACACAGAGTCGTCCGATCGTCGAAAACGACCACTGATCCTTGCGTGTCGCGACATTGCGATCAATTCATATTAAGGTTCCGACCCCGGTCGTCGCGCTGGTTTGCGAGATAATCGCGAATAACCCCAATCGCTCCGAAAATTTTTAAAGTACCGCGAGCTCTCAGCGTCCTTCCGCACCATCCTCCGAACACAGAGTCGTCCGATCGTCGAAAACGACCACTGATCCTTTCGTGTCGCGACATTGCGATCAATTCATATTAAGGTTCCGACCCCGGTCGTCGCGCTGGTTTGCGAGATAATCGCGAATAACTCCAATCGCTCCGAAAATTTTTAAAGTACCGCGAGCTCTCAGCGTCCTTCCGCACCATCCCCCGAACACAGAGTCGTCCGATCGTCGAAAACGACCACTGATCCTTGCGTGTCGCGACATTGCGATCAATTCATATTAAGGTTCCGACCCCGGTCGTCGCGCTGGTTTGCGAGATAATCGCGAATAACTCCAATCGCTCCGAAAATTTTTAAAGTACCGCGAGCTTTCAGAGTCGTTCCGCACCATCCTCCGAACACAGAGTCGTCCGATCGTCGAAAACGACCACTGATCCTTGCGTGTCGCGACATTGCGATCAATTCATATTAAGGTTCCGACCCCGGTCGTCGCGCTGGTTTGCGAGATAATCGCGAATAACTCCAATCGCTCCGAAAATTTTTAAAGTACCGCGAGCTTTCAGAGTCGTTCCGCACCATCCTCCGAACACAGAGTCGTCCGATCGTCGAAAACGACCACTGATCCTTGCGTGTCGCGACATTGCGATCAATTCATATTAAGGTTCCGACCCCGGTCGTCGCGCTGGTTTGCGAGATAATCGCGAATAACTCCAATCGCTCCGAAAATTTTTAAAGTACCGCGAGCTCTCAGCGTCCTTCCGCACCATCCTCCGAACACAGAGTCGTCCGATCGTCGAAAACGACCACTGATCCTTGCGTGTCGCGACATTGCGATCAATTCATATTAAGGTTCCGACCCCGGTCGTCGCGCTGGTTTGCGAGATAATCGCGAATAACTCCAATCGCTCCGAAAATTTTTAAAGTACCGCGAGCTCTCAGCGTCCTTCCGCACCATCCTCCGAACACAGAGTCGTCCGATCGTCGAAAACGACCACTGATCCTTGCGTGTCGCGACATTGCGATCAATTCATATTAAGGTTCCGACCCCGGTCGTCGCGCTGGTTTGCGAGATAATCGCGAATAACTCCAATCGCTCCGAAAATTTTTAAAGTACCGCGAGCTTTCAGCGTCCTTCCGCACCATCCTCCGAACACAGAGTCGTCCGATCGTCGAAAACGACCACTGATCCTTGCGTGTCGCGACATTGCGATCAATTCATATTAAGGTTCCGACCCCGGTCGTCGCGCTGGTTTGCGAGATAATCGCGAATAACTCCAATCGCTCCGAAAATTTTTAAAGTATCGCGAGCTCTCAGAGTCGTTCCGCACCATCCTCCGAACACAGAGTCGTCCGATCGTCGAAAACGACCACTGATCCTTTCGTGTCGCGACATTGCGATCAATTCATATTAAGGTTCCGACCCCGGTCGTCGCGCTGGTTTGCGAGATAATCGCGAATAACTCCAATCGCTCCGAAAATTTTTAAAGTACCGCGAGCTCTCAGCGTCCTTCCGCACCATCCCCCGAACACAGAGTCGTCCGATCGTCGAAAACGACCACTGATCCTTTCGTGTCGCGACATTGCGATCAATTCATATTAAGGTTCCGACCCCGGTCGTCGCGCTGGTTTGCGAGATAATCGCGAATAACTCCAATCGCTCCGAAAATTTTTAAAGTACCGCGAGCTTTCAGAGTCGT
This sequence comes from Andrena marginata, assembly GCA_963932335.1. Taxonomy (NCBI): domain Eukaryota; kingdom Metazoa; phylum Arthropoda; class Insecta; order Hymenoptera; family Andrenidae; genus Andrena; species Andrena marginata. The sequence goes on along the minus strand of CAWVQI010000247.1, from coordinate 81,711 downwards.
TCCGCACCATCCTCCGAACACAGAGTCGTCCGATCGTCGAAAACGACCACTGATCCTTGCGTGTCGCGACATTGCGATCAATTCATATTAAGGTTCCGACCCCGGTCGTCGCGCTGGTTTGCGAGATAATCGCGAATAACTCCAATCGCTCCGAAAATTTTTAAAGTACCGCGAGCTTTCAGAGTCGTTCCGCACCATCCTCCGAACACAGAGTCGTCCGATCGTCGAAAACGACCACTGATCCTTGCGTGTCGCGACATTGCGATCAATTCATATTAAGGTTTCGACCCCGGTCGTCGCGCTGGTTTTCGAGATAATCGCGAATAACTCCAATCGCTCCGAAAATTTTCAAAGTCCCTAGATATTATTTTTGAATGTCGTTTGGGATCGAGTATGTATCGTGGTAATGTTCGCGGCAAATGTTTATAATAATTCGTTAAGTCGTTTTACTCTTGTATCCGACGCTCTCCGCGGCTAAGTCCCAACGTGCCGGTCGAACGGTCTGTTGTAGCGGCGGTTTGCGCCCATAAGCGGCCGTGCGTAAGGTACGGCGGCGCCGGCGTTCCGGCCGGCCGTTCGGTATCTATAAGGGAGAGCGACGGTCCGAGCGTCTCGGTCGGAGCAGCGTTGGGTGCGTGGCTATTCTATGACCTCGGTTGAGAAGCAGTCACCGCTCCTCGAGAATTTGTCTCGACTGTTCTTACCGTGTTGCGTTTTTGGATTTCTCCACACAGCATTACCACGGGTCGGTGTCTATAAGTCCGAATGGCCCTTATGTGGTGAGCGTCCATAAGTGACGTTGGTGACACATATGCAATTCTGTGTATGCTTGTACGACCTCGTGCATTCAACTCTTCATCCACGCAGATGGACGAATTTAAACTTAACAAAACGCTAAGGAAGGCTAGCGTCGGGTACATATAAAGTATCGAACTGAAAGTTCGAACTTTGAAAGAGGGAGAAAGTAGATACAAACCCATAGAGGTGTCAGATATCGATATGCCTAGCGCGCACATTACGTACCAACTCGTTATGACCAGCATGGCACGATTCGCGCTTTCCCGTTTGCTCAGCATGCACTTGTCCGCGCTATTACGTACATGACCAGCGTGAATGTTACGCGCTTTGTCGATTTGTCCAGCGTGTAGTGGTCCGTGCTTCTACGGTGGATGCTAGCGCGCGTGTACTCCGTGCTTCCCGATGGATGCAGCGGTACGCGTGATACGCGCTTTATCGAGCATCCGATGCCATCCTTATTTATAAGGGAAATATAATGAATTTTGTATGAATCTGAGATCTTTCTGTGAAAGTGTATAAAATGCACATATCCGTTTAATATTATTAGTTAGTGGAAAAATTGAAACGATATGATGTCTCGAAGTATAATGAAGTTAGAGTGGAGAGAAAGGCACATATATCATATCCGATGGAGTGTTAGTCTGTGGAAAATCCTAGGATATATATATATATATATGGTGTCTGGAGAAGTATGAAGATGGTGTGTGGAAGTGATGAGAGAGAGAGGAGAGGAGGCACATATCCGAGATAGAATTAAGTGGAACAATTCGAGGATATGATGTCTAAAACTGCACGCTAATGTGCAAGTTGTTTTATAAAATCAAACGTTGGGGCATCGTCGATCCGTCTCTAAAAGAGCGGACGACGCGATGAGAACAGAAAAATAACACGAAAGTGTGTTGTGAATTCGAAT
>CAWVQI010000247.1:75000-77500 GCA_963932335.1 Andrena marginata | reverse complement strand
GCCGTCGTTAACGGGATCGGGAATAACTAGACCCGTCGTTGCGATCGTCCTCTGCGGTAACCCGCCGCCTCGTCGATTCGCGTTCACCTCGTATCGGAGGCGCGTTGCCGGTTATTATACCGCGATACCGGCCCCCGCCCCGGTGTCTGTGCGTGGTGTCTGCGCGAGCGTGTGTTTAGAAGCTCGTACCGAGAAAAAGGAGTCAGTCGCGACCCAAGACAGGGACGAAAGAAAACGCATAACAAGCGCTCCGAGTGGGTTAAGTTAAACGCGCGAGAATAATAGAATGAGAGCAGGAACGAGCCGCCCTCGAAGCCTCGGCTTCTCGCGACGTTCCTCTCCTCCGACTCTCGACGACGTTTCTTCCACTCGCATCCCGCTTCTCCTAGGTCTTTGGTCGCGCACTCCGAAATTGTCCTGGGACTTGACACTCTCCTCGGAGGGGATCCGGGTAACCTAGGGGGCGGCGGCTCGCGCCACCGCCATCCATCGCGTCGATGTGCATCCCGAGTATAATCGCTCGCTTAATCGCGCGCCCTGATAGCCGAAAAAAAGGGACCGGCTGTGAAGCTTCGATAGCGATAGTCCGAAGATTGGACCGATCGAAGCCGGCCGTGCGTCCGCTTTCGAGGGGCGGCCCGACGATAAGAGAGCGTGCGTGCGTGCGTGAGAGGATGCTGCCGCGTGCGGTGTGGCCCCCCGCCCCGAGTACACGGTTTATATTATTACGGTTCTCGTACCCGGCCGTGTATCTCGAAGGTTTTTAAATGATATGTACGCTCGGCCCGCCGGACGTGTTCGCGGTATTTCCGCGGTACGCTTCGGCGGTGTTTTCACGTCCTGGAGACAAATCGGACACCGTGTCGTCAACGCTGGCGACGCCCGGACCTCCTTCGCGCGCTGGTTGGAGGCGCACGGGCCTCGGCTTCATCCGAACCGAGAACACAAAGATAATAACGAATATATTTAATAACACGATTACCCTGAACGGTGGATCACTTGGCTCGTGGGTCGATGAAGAACGCAGCTAATTGCGCGTCAACGTGTGAACTGCAGGACACATGAACATCGACATTTCGAACGCACATTGCGGTCCACGGATACAATTCCTGGACCACGCCTGGCTGAGGGTCGTTATCACATACAAAAGACTGCTTGCGTCGGTTCTGCGTACATAATCATCATCGCATCCTCGCCGTCTCGCGTTTCCGAAGATGTAACGCGTTTCGGAGTCGGGACGGATGATAATATACACGCCAGATACGCGACGTACGAGCGAAAGTTGGGATGTTCGTCGGCGTTTGCCAACGGCTCGCGCGTGAGAATCGTGAAGCGTGTGTGTTGTACTCTCCTCCTGTGCGAGAACCAGAAAAAGAGAGAGGCGAAATGTGTGATGAATGATCGCTTAGGGACTCGCGTGCGTGCCCGCTTTCACGGCGTTGTGCGTCGTTGCTTTATAACGACCGCCCGTGTGCTGCACCGCTCCCTGGATCACCACACACACACACAGCGGCCTCTCCGCTCGCACTGGTGTTTTAGAGTTTGCCACCTTCACATCCCGCGCCCCGAGATCATTTACCGTGCTCCCGACGTCGCCTGAAATGAAAAATTTGTCCTGAGAAAGAGAGACCGCGAAGAGCGGGAGCGAGAGAGAGAGAGAGAGAGATAGGGCGGAGTGCGCGGCATATGCGCGCCGATTTGTATCGTGTTGGCGTTCACGCAGCCCCAGGGATTTTAAAAAGAGGGTCGTCCGTTTTGACAAGTGAGAGGAAGAAAAGTCAATCGATACATCGAGGGCACAAAACACACTCGTTCTTCGGGATGCCGTGAAGATCCAAAGGGTGGTGTGTGGTGTACATGGAATGAGATGTAGGAGGCGGCGCTCTGTGCGGAACCACTCGTTAACATGATCGGGTCGATGTATTTCCCCGTAGTTGCGAGTGTCCTCGCCTAGCCGCCCTATATATTCCATTCCCACCCTACCCTATGGCCACGTTCCGTCGACACACAAGAGAGTGTTTGCGCCAAACGTCCGATGAGAAGAGTGATATTGCTCCACGCGTCGTTTAAAACGTTTCTGTACCCTGGAATCCTCATTGGCGCGGCTGCGTGAATTTGAACTTTGACGAATCGAAAAGGCGCCGATGCCGCGAAAGGTGTATAAGAAGACCTCTCCTTCGTAGAATTGAAGAAGACGCGTCTCCCCGATCGCCCCATGTCTTTGTCGCGTTGTTGGTCGATCGTATACGAGACCCGCGGGTCTCACCGGTCGTCCAGTCCACGGAAAAGAGCTTATTTTTCCACGGTTCCCACTGCTGCGAAGATAAGTGTGTTGTCACTGCTCGAGGCGTGATGAAGGGATAGCGGAATCTCAAAGCTAATAATAGCGGACGGACGTTAAAGTAAAAACCGGTGGTGATCGTTCCGCGAGAGTCTCCTCCCGCATCGACGATGCGCGACACGAAAAGACACTTTGGCGTGGCGCAAATATAGAGGTAGG
>CAWVQI010000247.1:67500-72500 GCA_963932335.1 Andrena marginata | reverse complement strand
TCAGTCGATCCTAAGCCCTAAGAGAAATCCTATGCAGATGTGGTGTCCTAAAACAGAGTTTTTTTTGAGACACACACCCGTTGGGCGAAAGGGAATCCGGTTCCTATTCCGGAACCCGGTAGCGGAACCGCAAACCATTCGGGCCCTCGTAAGAGTGTTCGTCGGGGTAACCCAAAATGACCTGGAGACGCCGTCGGGAGATCCGGGAAGAGTTTTCTTTTCTGTATAAGCGTTCGAGTTCCCTGGAAACCTCTAGCAGGGAGATAGGGTTTGGAACGCGAAGAGCACCGCAGTTGCGGCGGTGTCCGGATCTTCCCCTCGGACCTTGAAAATCCAGGAGAGGGCCACGTGGAGGTGTCGCGCCGGTTCGTACCCATATCCGCAGCAGGTCTCCAAGGTAAAGAGCCTCTAGTCGATAGATTAATGTAGGTAAGGGAAGTCGGCAAATTGGATCCGTAACTTCGGAATAAGGATTGGCTCTGAGGAGCGGGGCGTGTCGGGCTTGGTTGGGAAACGGGTTTGGTTGACGAGCCGGGCCTGGGTGAGGTGAACGGTCGGGATTTCGGTCTCGCATCCGGGATCCGAGCTCGGTCCCGTGCCATCGCCTCCCGCGGATCTTCCTTGCTGCGAGGCTTCCGTGTCGGTTTCACCGTCGTGGTCGTCCTCTTCGGCCGCCATTCAACGCTCAGCTCAGAACTGGCACGGACTAGGGGAATCCGACTGTCTAATTAAAACAAAGCATTGCGATGGCCCCCGAGGGTGTTGACGCAATGTGATTTCTGCCCAGTGCTCTGAATGTCAACGTGAAGAAATTCAAAAAAGCGCGGGTAAACGGCGGGAGTAACTATGACTCTCTTAAGGTAGCCAAATGCCTCGTCATCTAATTAGTGACGCGCATGAATGGATTAACGAGATTCCCTCTGTCCCTATCTACTGGATTCGCCAAGATGGCCGCCGTGGGTACAGACGCGTCGCGTGTCGCTCCGCAGAAAACTTACGATTTCAGTGGTTTATTCCTGTTAGAATTTAACGAGGAATAGCAGAAAGTGAAGCGCAAGTGACAGTGTGCAACCTGTGATATTAAGCAGTGTTTTCTATCCAGTGAAACAGAAACGCCAGGTGAAAACATTCGTGCGTGCTCAAGTAACCTCGTTTCGACAGCTTCGCAACGCCACCGTCGCGTGGGGGCTGGCGCCACCGGCACTGCCGCGGGCGATTCAAACCTCGGAAGTGCAAATAGTGTAACCAGTGCCACAGTGAACCTGACGATAAAACGCAACGGACGTTTAAGTTTTACCTCGTGTCGGCAGAACCAACACGACGATGGAAACTTGATTGCTATACCTGAGTTTGAAAGCAATACGCCGCTGGCGTCTCCTGCCTTTCTCCTGCGGGAGAAAGCAATACGCCGCTAAAACGGTAGAGAAGTATGTCCATACTCTCCACCATGGACGAAATGACGATGGAATGCGAGCCAAGCGTAAGCTCAAAAAGGAAACTTTCAAGAAAAAGGAAAGACGAGTCTGCAGATACTGCAGCGGAGTCTGACTTCCAGGACCCAATCTCCGAAAAAAATACTGGAACGAAAAAGAAACGTCCCACAGCCCTCTCAAAGGAGCGGCCTCTCGATACCTCAGACGACGAGGCAGACGGAGCCGACTCCATCCCCAGTTCAGCATCGAGTATAAAATCAGCCATAGAGCTCATTGAAATCTGTAGCACTCTGGAAAAAGCGCCAACCACCTCTGGGATTAAGAAGGCAAAAAATAAAGCGCTGGAAATCGAAATAATTCTCAAGAACCTACTAGAGGAAAATAGAAGCCTGAGATCCCAAATAAAGGAGAAATTGGACATGAAAGAGCAGATCAGCACACTCGACGCGACACTAAACGGTGCCGTTACCAAATTATCAGAACTCAGACAACATTTCACGGAACCTAAGCAGACATACGCGCAAAAAGTAAAAGTAACGTCAAAAATTGTGCCTGCCCGAGCAGTTAAACCACCGAGACATCTGGTCACCATCTACCCAGGGGAACAGAGCAAAATAGAAACGAGCGAAGAAACCAGGCAAATAGTTATGACAAACATAACCCCGACCAAGGAGAAACTAAAAATTAGAAGCCTCCGAAACATTAGAAACAACGGAGTTATACTGGAAACGGAGACAAAGTCAGATTTGGAATTCGTGCTGCAAAACGAGAAACTCCGCAACGCCGGCCTCAAGACGGAGCAACCCGCAAGGAAAAAGCCAATGATGATTATCTATGGCGTGTCCAAGGAAATCAACGAAAAGGAACTGGCCGTGGCCATCCGACAGCAAAACACTGAAAATATCTCCAGAAGTGCCCTCGCAGAAGAGCTTACACTGCGGTTCAAAACCGGGGACAAGAGCAGAGACACTGTAAACTGGGTAATAGAAGTTTCCCCAGCACTTAGGGAAACATTAAGGAAGAACAGCAGGATTTTCATTGGTTGGCAATCGTGCCACATAAGGGACTACATCCCGGTAAGTCGATGCTTTAAATGTCAATCCTTCGGACATATCTCGAAATTCTGCAATGCAACCACCGATACCTGCGGCCACTGCGGCAAAGACGAGCACTCCTTCAAATCCTGCCCCACGAAAGCACTGCCACCGATCTGCATTAACTGTAAACGTGCAAATAAACCCTGCAACCACTCATCGAGAGCCAAAGACTGTCCTGCCTTTAAGTTCGCGGTCGAAAACTATCTAAACAAAATTGATTATGGTAACTAAGCATCAAAACTCGACAGTACAAATGCAAAAGCTTAAAATAGCTCAAATCAATGCACAAGGATCCAAGACCGTAATGGACGAGCTAAAACAAGCAGCACACCAAAACCAGACCGACATACTTCTGATTCAAGAGCCATACAGCTTCCAAAACAAAATAACAGGTCTTGGAATGGCAACTAAAATCGTTGTCGATAATAAGATATTCGCGAAAATCAAAACTGCAGCCCGGGTAAAAGCGGCAATCGCCGTCTTCAACAAAAATGTGAACGTCTTGAAATTAGAGAGCCTAAGTAACACGCACTTTGCTTGTGCAGAAATTAGCACCGATACAGACAGCTTCTATCTGGTTAGCGCGTATTTCCAGTTCTGTGAGAACATTGAATCATATCTGCTGCACCTAGACACGACCCTAAAAGCTCTGAGGGGCCAAAAAGTAATTCTCTGCATTGATGCAAATGCAAACTCTACCTTGTGGAACAGTAGCTTCACCGACGACAGGGGAATGGCAGTAGAAAACTTCATCGCGCAATACGGTCTGCTCACGCACAACAGAACCTCTGAAGCACACACCTTTGAAAACGCCCACGGGAAATCAAATATAGACATAACACTATCAACAAACCTCTGGCAAAACGACATATGTAACTGGAGAATACAAACGGAGGAAACAACCAGCGATCATAAAATGATCACCTTTAACATACAAACTACCAAATCTAGCTTCAGCCAACAGAAATCAAACCGCTTTAACATAAAAAAGGCAAACTGGACGAAATTTGACGTAATACTCCACGAGAAACTCGCAAGTGAATTCCCCACCCCAGACACTTATGAAAATATGCAACCACAAGAACTCTCCGAAAAACTTGAAAAAATAATCATTGAGACTAGCGAAAACGCCATTCCGAGGAAGACGGTCTTCTCGAAATCCGTTCCCTGGTGGACAGAAACCCTAACTCTGCTAAGGAGGGAAGTAAACAGAACCAGGCATAAGTACCAGGAATCCAAAAACGACACACGACGTCATGAACTCAGGGTGCAATATAATAAAACACGCAACAAGTACAACTCCGCCAAACGAGCAGCCAAAGTGGAAAGCTGGAAAACCTTCATATCTAAGAAAGGGAACGAAAACCCATGGGGCCCTGTCTACAAGATCCAGCTCAGAAAAATCAAGCTCGAAAAGGCCTGTGAAAGCCTGAAACTTGGTGACTCACAAACGAAAACCTGGAGATCGACAATGGAAGCGCTTCTCAACACCCTAATGCCCGACGATGACGCATCCAAGGAGACTCGCTGGCACACGAATGTGCGCAACGATACACTGTACTCTCCCGACACAGAAAACTCTCCACCCTTCGTTGAGCAAGAAGTAGAATCAGCCATCAGGAGCCTCCGGAACAAGAAAGCACCGGGGCCAGATATGCTGGACGCTGAAATTATCAAGCAAGCCTGGCCAAATATAAAAGGGATCTTAACATCACTCCTGAACAACTGCCTCGCACAGGGTGTTTTCCCCAGGCAATGGAAGCAGGGCCTCATTAAAATTCTCCTAAAAGGAGAAGATAAAGATGCAACAGACGCTCGATCGTACAGGCCAATCTCACTTTTACCGATCATAGGAAAAATCCTGGAGAAACTAATCTCCAAGCAATTAAAGGACCTCTTCCATAACCACCCGGACACATCGGACAGACAATTTGGTTTCAAGCCCGGGAAATCTACAGAGGATGCCATAGTCAAGCTAAGAGACCTGGTTGAGGAGACAGAGGAAAAATATGCGATAGCACTCCTCTTTGACATCACCGGCGCGTTCGACAACGTTTGGTGGCCGAGCGTGCTGCGGATCCTGAAAAAGCGCAACTGCCCCAGCAACATATACCGCCTCATCCATAGCTACCTTTCTGAAAGGACTGCAAACATAAGTAGCTGCAATGTAATCATAGAAAAACACCTAACCAAGGGCTGCCCGCAAGGGTCAATTCTCGGCCCGCAGTTCTGGAACCTTATCTTCGATGAAGCAATAGAACTGATAAGAAATACAGGTCTAGAAACCATAGCCTACGCAGATGATATAATTGTACTAATTAGAGGGAACTCACGGAAACAACTACAGGAACAGGCGAACGCAGTCACGAAAACACTAATGAACTGGTGCAACAATCAAAAAATGCAGCTCTCAGCCTCCAAATCAGAAATGGTTCTCTTAAAAGGCTTTCTGGACATAAGACGGCCGCCA
>CAWVQI010000247.1:60000-62500 GCA_963932335.1 Andrena marginata | reverse complement strand
TCGTCGCGCTGGTTTGCGAGATAATCGCGAATAACCCCAATCGCTCCGAAAATTTTTAAAGTACCGCGAGCTCTCAGCGTCCTTCCGCACCATCCTCCGAACACAGAGTCGTCCGATCGTCGAAAACGACCACTGATCCTTTCGTGTCGCGACATTGCGATCAATTCATATTAAGGTTCCGACCCCGGTCGTCGCGCTGGTTTGCGAGATAATCGCGAATAACTCCAATCGCTCCGAAAATTTTTAAAGTACCGCGAGCTCTCAGCGTCCTTCCGCACCATCCCCCGAACACAGAGTCGTCCGATCGTCGAAAACGACCACTGATCCTTGCGTGTCGCGACATTGCGATCAATTCATATTAAGGTTCCGACCCCGGTCGTCGCGCTGGTTTGCGAGATAATCGCGAATAACTCCAATCGCTCCGAAAATTTTTAAAGTACCGCGAGCTTTCAGAGTCGTTCCGCACCATCCTCCGAACACAGAGTCGTCCGATCGTCGAAAACGACCACTGATCCTTGCGTGTCGCGACATTGCGATCAATTCATATTAAGGTTCCGACCCCGGTCGTCGCGCTGGTTTGCGAGATAATCGCGAATAACTCCAATCGCTCCGAAAATTTTTAAAGTACCGCGAGCTTTCAGAGTCGTTCCGCACCATCCTCCGAACACAGAGTCGTCCGATCGTCGAAAACGACCACTGATCCTTGCGTGTCGCGACATTGCGATCAATTCATATTAAGGTTTCGACCCCGGTCGTCGCGCTGGTTTTCGAGATAATCGCGAATAACTCCAATCGCTCCGAAAATTTTCAAAGTCCCTAGATATTATTTTTGAATGTCGTTTGGGATCGAGTATGTATCGTGGTAATGTTCGCGGCAAATGTTTATAATAATTCGTTAAGTCGTTTTACTCTTGTATCCGACGCTCTCCGCGGCTAAGTCCCAACGTGCCGGTCGAACGGTCTGTTGTAGCGGCGGTTTGCGCCCATAAGCGGCCGTGCGTAAGGTACGGCGGCGCCGGCGTTCCGGCCGGCCGTTCGGTATCTATAAGGGAGAGCGACGGTCCGAGCGTCTCGGTCGGAGCAGCGTTGGGTGCGTGGCTATTCTATGACCTCGGTTGAGAAGCAGTCACCGCTCCTCGAGAATTTGTCTCGACTGTTCTTACCGTGTTGCGTTTTTGGATTTCTCCACACAGCATTACCACGGGTCGGTGTCTATAAGTCCGAATGGCCCTTATGTGGTGAGCGTCCATAAGTGACGTTGGTGACACATATGCAATTCTGTGTATGCTTGTACGACCTCGTGCATTCAACTCTTCATCCACGCAGATGGACGAATTTAAACTTAACAAAACGCTAAGGAAGGCTAGCGTCGGGTACATATAAAGTATCGAACTGAAAGTTCGAACTTTGAAAGAGGGAGAAAGTAGATACAAACCCATAGAGGTGTCAGATATCGATATGCCTAGCGCGCACATTACGTACCAACTCGTTATGACCAGCATGGCACGATTCGCGCTTTCCCGTTTGCTCAGCATGCACTTGTCCGCGCTATTACGTACATGACCAGCGTGAATGTTACGCGCTTTGTCGATTTGTCCAGCGTGTAGTGGTCCGTGCTTCTACGGTGGATGCTAGCGCGCGTGTACTCCGTGCTTCCCGATGGATGCAGCGGTACGCGTGATACGCGCTTTATCGAGCATCCGATGCCATCCTTATTTATAAGGGAAATATAATGAATTTTGTATGAATCTGAGATCTTTCTGTGAAAGTGTATAAAATGCACATATCCGTTTAATATTATTAGTTAGTGGAAAAATTGAAACGATATGATGTCTCGAAGTATAATGAAGTTAGAGTGGAGAGAAAGGCACATATATCATATCCGATGGAGTGTTAGTCTGTGGAAAATCCTAGGATATATATATATATATATGGTGTCTGGAGAAGTATGAAGATGGTGTGTGGAAGTGATGAGAGAGAGAGGAGAGGAGGCACATATCCGAGATAGAATTAAGTGGAACAATTCGAGGATATGATGTCTAAAACTGCACGCTAATGTGCAAGTTGTTTTATAAAATCAAACGTTGGGGCATCGTCGATCCGTCTCTAAAAGAGCGGACGACGCGATGAGAACAGAAAAATAACACGAAAGTGTGTTGTGAATTCGAATAAGAGGGAAAGCTTCGCGAAGCTCCCTGGTTGATCCTGCCAGTAGTCATATGCTTGTCTCAAAGATTAAGCCATGCATGTCTCAGTACATACCGTATTAAGGTGAAACCGCGAATGGCTCATTAAATCAGTTATGGTTCCTTAGATCGTACCCACATTTACTTGGATAACTGTGGTAATTCTAGAGCTAATACATGCAAAACAGAGTTCCGACCAGAGATGGAAGGAACGCTTTTATTAGATCAAAACCAATCGGTGGCGGATGGTTCGCCGTCCGTCCCATCGTTTGCTTTGGTGACTCTGAATAACTTTGTGCTGATCGCATGGTCAT
>CAWVQI010000247.1:55000-57500 GCA_963932335.1 Andrena marginata | reverse complement strand
ACGTTCCTCTCCTCCGACTCTCGACGACGTTTCTTCCACTCGCATCCCGCTTCTCCTAGGTCTTTGGTCGCGCACTCCGAAATTGTCCTGGGACTTGACACTCTCCTCGGAGGGGATCCGGGTAACCTAGGGGGCGGCGGCTCGCGCCACCGCCATCCATCGCGTCGATGTGCATCCCGAGTATAATCGCTCGCTTAATCGCGCGCCCTGATAGCCGAAAAAAAGGGACCGGCTGTGAAGCTTCGATAGCGATAGTCCGAAGATTGGACCGATCGAAGCCGGCCGTGCGTCCGCTTTCGAGGGGCGGCCCGACGATAAGAGAGCGTGCGTGCGTGCGTGAGAGGATGCTGCCGCGTGCGGTGTGGCCCCCCGCCCCGAGTACACGGTTTATATTATTACGGTTCTCGTACCCGGCCGTGTATCTCGAAGGTTTTTAAATGATATGTACGCTCGGCCCGCCGGACGTGTTCGCGGTATTTCCGCGGTACGCTTCGGCGGTGTTTTCACGTCCTGGAGACAAATCGGACACCGTGTCGTCAACGCTGGCGACGCCCGGACCTCCTTCGCGCGCTGGTTGGAGGCGCACGGGCCTCGGCTTCATCCGAACCGAGAACACAAAGATAATAACGAATATATTTAATAACACGATTACCCTGAACGGTGGATCACTTGGCTCGTGGGTCGATGAAGAACGCAGCTAATTGCGCGTCAACGTGTGAACTGCAGGACACATGAACATCGACATTTCGAACGCACATTGCGGTCCACGGATACAATTCCTGGACCACGCCTGGCTGAGGGTCGTTATCACATACAAAAGACTGCTTGCGTCGGTTCTGCGTACATAATCATCATCGCATCCTCGCCGTCTCGCGTTTCCGAAGATGTAACGCGTTTCGGAGTCGGGACGGATGATAATATACACGCCAGATACGCGACGTACGAGCGAAAGTTGGGATGTTCGTCGGCGTTTGCCAACGGCTCGCGCGTGAGAATCGTGAAGCGTGTGTGTTGTACTCTCCTCCTGTGCGAGAACCAGAAAAAGAGAGAGGCGAAATGTGTGATGAATGATCGCTTAGGGACTCGCGTGCGTGCCCGCTTTCACGGCGTTGTGCGTCGTTGCTTTATAACGACCGCCCGTGTGCTGCACCGCTCCCTGGATCACCACACACACACACAGCGGCCTCTCCGCTCGCACTGGTGTTTTAGAGTTTGCCACCTTCACATCCCGCGCCCCGAGATCATTTACCGTGCTCCCGACGTCGCCTGAAATGAAAAATTTGTCCTGAGAAAGAGAGACCGCGAAGAGCGGGAGCGAGAGAGAGAGAGAGAGATAGGGCGGAGTGCGCGGCATATGCGCGCCGATTTGTATCGTGTTGGCGTTCACGCAGCCCCAGGGATTTTAAAAAGAGGGTCGTCCGTTTTGACAAGTGAGAGGAAGAAAAGTCAATCGATACATCGAGGGCACAAAACACACTCGTTCTTCGGGATGCCGTGAAGATCCAAAGGGTGGTGTGTGGTGTACATGGAATGAGATGTAGGAGGCGGCGCTCTGTGCGGAACCACTCGTTAACATGATCGGGTCGATGTATTTCCCCGTAGTTGCGAGTGTCCTCGCCTAGCCGCCCTATATATTCCATTCCCACCCTACCCTATGGCCACGTTCCGTCGACACACAAGAGAGTGTTTGCGCCAAACGTCCGATGAGAAGAGTGATATTGCTCCACGCGTCGTTTAAAACGTTTCTGTACCCTGGAATCCTCATTGGCGCGGCTGCGTGAATTTGAACTTTGACGAATCGAAAAGGCGCCGATGCCGCGAAAGGTGTATAAGAAGACCTCTCCTTCGTAGAATTGAAGAAGACGCGTCTCCCCGATCGCCCCATGTCTTTGTCGCGTTGTTGGTCGATCGTATACGAGACCCGCGGGTCTCACCGGTCGTCCAGTCCACGGAAAAGAGCTTATTTTTCCACGGTTCCCACTGCTGCGAAGATAAGTGTGTTGTCACTGCTCGAGGCGTGATGAAGGGATAGCGGAATCTCAAAGCTAATAATAGCGGACGGACGTTAAAGTAAAAACCGGTGGTGATCGTTCCGCGAGAGTCTCCTCCCGCATCGACGATGCGCGACACGAAAAGACACTTTGGCGTGGCGCAAATATAGAGGTAGGGGTGACTGCTGTAATTCTCTCGATTAGAGAAGAAGAGAGGAGTTCAATAAAATATACTTTTTCTCTGGAATCGCGTGCGATGGCACCTCTGGATATACGAGAATCCTCGATCACATAGATTCGTCGACGCGGGTCTTGCTATGAGCCGGGATGTGTACGGGGGAAAAGAGATAATGATGTGCGTGGCGCGTTGCCGTATATACACGCGCGGTGCGCATGGGAAACTGCGAGCGAGCAAGGGAGAGAAAGAGGAAAGGATCTGAGAGAAGAGTTTTGTGTATATTCTTCTTCTCCTTCCATTCTTCAGCCCAGCTTCTCGTGCGGCCCAGCCG
>CAWVQI010000247.1:47500-50000 GCA_963932335.1 Andrena marginata | reverse complement strand
GCCGCTGGCACATAGTCTATTTCGGCGGCGAGGCAACACGCCGCTGGAACATGGTGCATTTCGGCGGCGAGGCAACACGCCGCTGGCACATAGTCTATTTCGGCGGCGAGGCAACACGCCGCTGGAACATGGTGCATTTCGGCGGCGAGGCAACACGCCGCTGGCACATAGTCTATTTCGGCGGCGAAGCAACACGCCGCTGGCACATAGTCTATTTCGGCGGCGAGGCAACACGCCGCTGGAACATGGTGCATTTCGGCGGCGAGGCAACACGCCGCTGGCACATAGTCTATTTCGGCGGCGAGGCAACACGCCGCTGGAACATGGTGCATTTCGGCGGCGAGGCAACACGCCGCTGGCACATAGTCTATTTCGGCGGCGAAGCAACACGCCGCTGGCACATAGTCTATTTCGGCGGCGAGGCAACACGCCGCTGGAACATGGTGCATTTCGGCGGCGAGGCAATACGCCGCTGGAACATGGTGCATTTCGGCGGCGAGGCAACACGCCGCTGGAACATGGTGCATTTCGGCGGCGAAGCAATACGCCGCTGGAACATGGTGCATTTCGGCGGCGAAGCAATACGCCGCTGGCACATAGTCTATTTCGGCGGCGAAGCAACACGCCGCTGGAAATTGCAACATTTCGGCGGCGGGGCAATACGCCGCAGGAACTTCTTTGAATAAATCGATGGCGAAGCAATACGCCGCTGGAGTGCAACCTGACAAGCGCAGAGGTACACACGCTTCAGGAATATCATACGAGATAATCGCGAATAACCCCAATCGCTCCGAAAATTTTTAAAGTACCGCGAGCTCTCAGCGTCCTTCCGCACCATCCTCCGAACACAGAGTCGTCCGATCGTCGAAAACGACCACTGATCCTTTCGTGTCGCGACATTGCGATCAATTCATATTAAGGTTCCGACCCCGGTCGTCGCGCTGGTTTGCGAGATAATCGCGAATAACTCCAATCGCTCCGAAAATTTTTAAAGTACCGCGAGCTCTCAGCGTCCTTCCGCACCATCCTCCGAACACAGAGTCGTCCGATCGTCGAAAACGACCACTGATCCTTGCGTGTCGCGACATTGCGATCAATTCATATTAAGGTTCCGACCCCGGTCGTCGCGCTGGTTTGCGAGATAATCGCGAATAACTCCAATCGCTCCGAAAATTTTTAAAGTACCGCGAGCTCTCAGCGTCCTTCCGCACCATCCTCCGAACACAGAGTCGTCCGATCGTCGAAAACGACCACTGATCCTTGCGTGTCGCGACATTGCGATCAATTCATATTAAGGTTCCGACCCCGGTCGTCGCGCTGGTTTGCGAGATAATCGCGAATAACTCCAATCGCTCCGAAAATTTTTAAAGTACCGCGAGCTTTCAGCGTCCTTCCGCACCATCCTCCGAACACAGAGTCGTCCGATCGTCGAAAACGACCACTGATCCTTGCGTGTCGCGACATTGCGATCAATTCATATTAAGGTTCCGACCCCGGTCGTCGCGCTGGTTTGCGAGATAATCGCGAATAACCCCAATCGCTCCGAAAATTTTTAAAGTACCGCGAGCTCTCAGCGTCCTTCCGCACCATCCTCCGAACACAGAGTCGTCCGATCGTCGAAAACGACCACTGATCCATTCGTGTCGCGACATTGCGATCAATTCATATTAAGGTTCCGACCCCGGTCGTCGCGCTGGTTTGCGAGATAATCGCGAATAACTCCAATCGCTCCGAAAATTTTTAAAGTACCGCGAGCTCTCAGCGTCCTTCCGCACCATCCCCCGAACACAGAGTCGTCCGATCGTCGAAAACGACCACTGATCCTTGCGTGTCGCGACATTGCGATCAATTCATATTAAGGTTCCGACCCCGGTCGTCGCGCTGGTTTGCGAGATAATCGCGAATAACTCCAATCGCTCCGAAAATTTTTAAAGTACCGCGAGCTTTCAGAGTCGTTCCGCACCATCCTCCGAACACAGAGTCGTCCGATCGTCGAAAACGACCACTGATCCTTGCGTGTCGCGACATTGCGATCAATTCATATTAAGGTTCCGACCCCGGTCGTCGCGCTGGTTTGCGAGATAATCGCGAATAACTCCAATCGCTCCGAAAATTTTTAAAGTACCGCGAGCTTTCAGAGTCGTTCCGCACCATCCTCCGAACACAGAGTCGTCCGATCGTCGAAAACGACCACTGATCCTTGCGTGTCGCGACATTGCGATCAATTCATATTAAGGTTTCGACCCCGGTCGTCGCGCTGGTTTTCGAGATAATCGCGAATAACTCCAATCGCTCCGAAAATTTTCAAAGTCCCTAGATATTATTTTTGAATGTCGTTTGGGATCGAGTATGTATCGTGGTAATGTTCGCGGCAAATGTTTATAATAATTCGTTAAGTCGTTTTACTCTTGTATCCGACGCTCTCCGCGGCTAAGTCCCAACGTGCCGGTCGAACGGTCTGTTGTAGCGGCGGTTTGCGCCCATAAGCGGCCGTGCGTAA
>CAWVQI010000247.1:30000-32500 GCA_963932335.1 Andrena marginata | reverse complement strand
TGCATTTCGGCGGCGAGGCAATACGCCGCTGGAACATGGTGCATTTCGGCGGCGAGGCAACACGCCGCTGGAACATGGTGCATTTCGGCGGCGAAGCAATACGCCGCTGGAACATGGTGCATTTCGGCGGCGAAGCAATACGCCGCTGGCACATAGTCTATTTCGGCGGCGAAGCAACACGCCGCTGGAAATTGCAACATTTCGGCGGCGGGGCAATACGCCGCAGGAACTTCTTTGAATAAATCGATGGCGAAGCAATACGCCGCTGGAGTGCAACCTGACAAGCGCAGAGGTACACACGCTTCAGGAATATCATACGAGATAATCGCGAATAACCCCAATCGCTCCGAAAATTTTTAAAGTACCGCGAGCTCTCAGCGTCCTTCCGCACCATCCTCCGAACACAGAGTCGTCCGATCGTCGAAAACGACCACTGATCCTTTCGTGTCGCGACATTGCGATCAATTCATATTAAGGTTCCGACCCCGGTCGTCGCGCTGGTTTGCGAGATAATCGCGAATAACTCCAATCGCTCCGAAAATTTTTAAAGTACCGCGAGCTCTCAGCGTCCTTCCGCACCATCCTCCGAACACAGAGTCGTCCGATCGTCGAAAACGACCACTGATCCTTGCGTGTCGCGACATTGCGATCAATTCATATTAAGGTTCCGACCCCGGTCGTCGCGCTGGTTTGCGAGATAATCGCGAATAACTCCAATCGCTCCGAAAATTTTTAAAGTACCGCGAGCTCTCAGCGTCCTTCCGCACCATCCTCCGAACACAGAGTCGTCCGATCGTCGAAAACGACCACTGATCCTTGCGTGTCGCGACATTGCGATCAATTCATATTAAGGTTCCGACCCCGGTCGTCGCGCTGGTTTGCGAGATAATCGCGAATAACTCCAATCGCTCCGAAAATTTTTAAAGTACCGCGAGCTTTCAGCGTCCTTCCGCACCATCCTCCGAACACAGAGTCGTCCGATCGTCGAAAACGACCACTGATCCTTGCGTGTCGCGACATTGCGATCAATTCATATTAAGGTTCCGACCCCGGTCGTCGCGCTGGTTTGCGAGATAATCGCGAATAACCCCAATCGCTCCGAAAATTTTTAAAGTACCGCGAGCTCTCAGCGTCCTTCCGCACCATCCTCCGAACACAGAGTCGTCCGATCGTCGAAAACGACCACTGATCCTTTCGTGTCGCGACATTGCGATCAATTCATATTAAGGTTCCGACCCCGGTCGTCGCGCTGGTTTGCGAGATAATCGCGAATAACTCCAATCGCTCCGAAAATTTTTAAAGTACCGCGAGCTCTCAGCGTCCTTCCGCACCATCCCCCGAACACAGAGTCGTCCGATCGTCGAAAACGACCACTGATCCTTGCGTGTCGCGACATTGCGATCAATTCATATTAAGGTTCCGACCCCGGTCGTCGCGCTGGTTTGCGAGATAATCGCGAATAACTCCAATCGCTCCGAAAATTTTTAAAGTACCGCGAGCTTTCAGAGTCGTTCCGCACCATCCTCCGAACACAGAGTCGTCCGATCGTCGAAAACGACCACTGATCCTTGCGTGTCGCGACATTGCGATCAATTCATATTAAGGTTCCGACCCCGGTCGTCGCGCTGGTTTGCGAGATAATCGCGAATAACTCCAATCGCTCCGAAAATTTTTAAAGTACCGCGAGCTTTCAGAGTCGTTCCGCACCATCCTCCGAACACAGAGTCGTCCGATCGTCGAAAACGACCACTGATCCTTGCGTGTCGCGACATTGCGATCAATTCATATTAAGGTTTCGACCCCGGTCGTCGCGCTGGTTTTCGAGATAATCGCGAATAACTCCAATCGCTCCGAAAATTTTCAAAGTCCCTAGATATTATTTTTGAATGTCGTTTGGGATCGAGTATGTATCGTGGTAATGTTCGCGGCAAATGTTTATAATAATTCGTTAAGTCGTTTTACTCTTGTATCCGACGCTCTCCGCGGCTAAGTCCCAACGTGCCGGTCGAACGGTCTGTTGTAGCGGCGGTTTGCGCCCATAAGCGGCCGTGCGTAAGGTACGGCGGCGCCGGCGTTCCGGCCGGCCGTTCGGTATCTATAAGGGAGAGCGACGGTCCGAGCGTCTCGGTCGGAGCAGCGTTGGGTGCGTGGCTATTCTATGACCTCGGTTGAGAAGCAGTCACCGCTCCTCGAGAATTTGTCTCGACTGTTCTTACCGTGTTGCGTTTTTGGATTTCTCCACACAGCATTACCACGGGTCGGTGTCTATAAGTCCGAATGGCCCTTATGTGGTGAGCGTCCATAAGTGACGTTGGTGACACATATGCAATTCTGTGTATGCTTGTACGACCTCGTGCATTCAACTCTTCATCCACGCAGATGGACGAATTTAAACTTAACAAAACGCTAAGGAAGGCTAGCGTCGGGTACATATAAAGTATCGAACTGAAAGTTCGAACTTTGAAAGAGGGAGAAAGTAGATACAAACCCATAGAGGTGT
>CAWVQI010000247.1:17500-20000 GCA_963932335.1 Andrena marginata | reverse complement strand
TCGGGTGCCTGCGTAAACAGAACGCGAAAGTCATGGAAGGCGAGGAGAATGAGAGGAATTTTTCTTTATGTTTCAGGACAGGAAGAAAAGACAGCGACGAGACTAACTGGGTGGCCGAAGTATCGCCGAAGCTGCGGGAGAGGCTGCTCGAGGCGAACAAAGTTTTCCTCGGGTGGAACGCGTGCAAGGTGCGCGACTTTCTCGCAGTCAGCCGGTGCTTCAAGTGCCAAGGATTCGGACACATCGCCAAGTATTGCCGCCACAAGGAGGAAATCTGCAGCCACTGCACCGAGGAGGGGCACGGAGCGAAAGCGTGCCCCAAGAAGACACAGTCCGCGGTCTGCGTTAACTGCAGGCGCCTCGGACTCAAAGGGGACCATGCAGCATCCAGCAAGGAATGCCCCGCGCACAGGAAGGCTCTCGAGAGGTCGGTGAACAGGACGGTTTACCACTGCTAAGGGCGACCACGCGGCTGGACGAGGAATCAAGATCCTGCAGCACAACATGCAGCGATCGAGATTAGTGCCACACGAGGTTCGATCTGAGATGGAGAAATTGAACGCTGACATCTTGCTGATGCAGGAGCCGTACAGCATAAATGGACACATACCAGGATTCGGCAACGGTGCAAGGGTGATTTCGCGCGGCGGCGTGGGTCAACCGCCATGGGCGGCGATCTGCGTCCGCAACCGAGGATTCACCGTGCTGGAAATCTCGGATCTGTGTACGACGCACTGCGTCTGTGCCCAGATCTCCATTGACGGCGCGGAAATATACGTGGTGAGCCAATACTTCCCACCATCGGTGGATATTGGAGTTGGACTGGCGCACCTGGACAGGATCGTGACGAGACTCAAGGGACAAATACTGGTCATTGGGGCGGACGCGAATGCGAAATCGCACCTCTGGCACAGTGGAAAAACCGACAGTCGCGGCGAGGAGCTGGAACAGCTAATCGCGCGGCACGATCTGTTGGTCCTGAATGAGCCTGGACAACCCACCACGTTTCAGAATACTCGGGGATCATCGAACATCGACGTCACGTTGGTAAGCTGGGAAGCGATACCGCGCATGTGCACCTGGAAGGTGCACGAGAGCGGTTCCTCCAGCGACCACAGAATCATCGAAACCAGACTGAACCTTGATAACGGTGGCACTAGAAGGCCGTTCCAGAAACCACGGTATAATACCAGGAATGCCAAATGGGACAAGTTCCAACGAGTCCTAACGCAAGAGAAGCACTCTCTCTCCGAGGCTCAAATACTTTGTGCCGAGGACGTTGAGAGTGTGGCCGAAAACCTCGAACGAGTATTGACCAGCGCCTGTGACGCTGCAATACCATTAAAGAAATGGCACAACCGGTCAAAACCGTGGTGGACGGGCGAACTTACAGGACTAAAGAGAGCGTCCCATCGAGCGCGGCGGAAATTTCAGATGACCAGGGACACCACTACGAGGGAAATCTACAAAGAAGAATGGAAAACGCTCAGGAGAGCGTACAAGAAGAGGGTGGCAAATGTGAAGAACAGCACGTGGCGCCAGTTTGTCACCAAAAAGGGGAACGACGAGCCGTGGGGCGTCGCAACCAAATCGGCGCTCGGGAAACTAAGAAGCGAGGAGGCCGTTTCATCTTTGCAGCTCGCAGACGGAGAACAGACCGCGTCGTGGAGAGCCACCGCCGAGGCGTTGCTGCGGGCCCTCGTCCCAGACGACGAGGAGCACGAGGAAACGCCGGAGCAGGAGTGGATTCGCCGCGACGCGGCTGTCCTACCAGACACGGAGGCCGCGCTACCGTTTCTCGAAGAGGAACTGTGTGCAGCGGTATCGAGACTCAGGAGAGGCAAATGCCCTGGTCCGGACAGGATCGAGGTCGAGGTAATCCAGCGGTCATGGGGTTGCATCCGGGAGGAGCTCCTCAAAATCTGCAACAGTTGCCTCGACTTGGGAGTATTTCCGACCCGCTGGAAGGTCGGGAACATAATCGCGATCCCCAAGGGACCGGATCGAGATCGCAGTAGCCCGAAGTCGTATCGTCCAATCTGCCTGCTGTCAATGGTGGGTAAGTTGCTCGAGAGACTGATGGCTGTGAGACTTGCGCCGCTCCTCCTCGACCATCGACTGTCCTCCGACCGACAATATGGGTTCCGTCCAGGAAAGTCGACGGAGGACGCTATAGTCAAACTCCGCGAGGTGGTCGCGAGTAAGGCCGAGGAGAGTTACGTTCTCGCTATTGCCCTCGACATTTCGGGGGCGTTCGACAACGTATGGTGGCCGAATGTCCTGTACGAGCTGAAGAGGAGGGGCTGCCCGCGAAACCTATATGGTCTGGTGAAAAGCTACTTCTCTGAAAGGTACGTGCAGATCATGGGAAAGCAGGAATCGGTGAGTAAATCCGTCACAAAGGGGTGCCCGCAAGGCTCGATACTTGGTCCAGATTTCTGGAATCTGGTATTCGACGACCTGCTGGCTGTGCTATCGTCCGTAGAGTTAGAATGCGAGG
>CAWVQI010000247.1:10000-12500 GCA_963932335.1 Andrena marginata | reverse complement strand
GTGTCGCGACATTGCGATCAATTCATATTAAGGTTCCGACCCCGGTCGTCGCGCTGGTTTGCGAGATAATCGCGAATAACCCCAATCGCTCCGAAAATTTTTAAAGTACCGCGAGCTCTCAGCGTCCTTCCGCACCATCCTCCGAACACAGAGTCGTCCGATCGTCGAAAACGACCACTGATCCTTTCGTGTCGCGACATTGCGATCAATTCATATTAAGGTTCCGACCCCGGTCGTCGCGCTGGTTTGCGAGATAATCGCGAATAACTCCAATCGCTCCGAAAATTTTTAAAGTACCGCGAGCTCTCAGCGTCCTTCCGCACCATCCCCCGAACACAGAGTCGTCCGATCGTCGAAAACGACCACTGATCCTTGCGTGTCGCGACATTGCGATCAATTCATATTAAGGTTCCGACCCCGGTCGTCGCGCTGGTTTGCGAGATAATCGCGAATAACTCCAATCGCTCCGAAAATTTTTAAAGTACCGCGAGCTTTCAGAGTCGTTCCGCACCATCCTCCGAACACAGAGTCGTCCGATCGTCGAAAACGACCACTGATCCTTGCGTGTCGCGACATTGCGATCAATTCATATTAAGGTTCCGACCCCGGTCGTCGCGCTGGTTTGCGAGATAATCGCGAATAACTCCAATCGCTCCGAAAATTTTTAAAGTACCGCGAGCTTTCAGAGTCGTTCCGCACCATCCTCCGAACACAGAGTCGTCCGATCGTCGAAAACGACCACTGATCCTTGCGTGTCGCGACATTGCGATCAATTCATATTAAGGTTTCGACCCCGGTCGTCGCGCTGGTTTTCGAGATAATCGCGAATAACTCCAATCGCTCCGAAAATTTTCAAAGTCCCTAGATATTATTTTTGAATGTCGTTTGGGATCGAGTATGTATCGTGGTAATGTTCGCGGCAAATGTTTATAATAATTCGTTAAGTCGTTTTACTCTTGTATCCGACGCTCTCCGCGGCTAAGTCCCAACGTGCCGGTCGAACGGTCTGTTGTAGCGGCGGTTTGCGCCCATAAGCGGCCGTGCGTAAGGTACGGCGGCGCCGGCGTTCCGGCCGGCCGTTCGGTATCTATAAGGGAGAGCGACGGTCCGAGCGTCTCGGTCGGAGCAGCGTTGGGTGCGTGGCTATTCTATGACCTCGGTTGAGAAGCAGTCACCGCTCCTCGAGAATTTGTCTCGACTGTTCTTACCGTGTTGCGTTTTTGGATTTCTCCACACAGCATTACCACGGGTCGGTGTCTATAAGTCCGAATGGCCCTTATGTGGTGAGCGTCCATAAGTGACGTTGGTGACACATATGCAATTCTGTGTATGCTTGTACGACCTCGTGCATTCAACTCTTCATCCACGCAGATGGACGAATTTAAACTTAACAAAACGCTAAGGAAGGCTAGCGTCGGGTACATATAAAGTATCGAACTGAAAGTTCGAACTTTGAAAGAGGGAGAAAGTAGATACAAACCCATAGAGGTGTCAGATATCGATATGCCTAGCGCGCACATTACGTACCAACTCGTTATGACCAGCATGGCACGATTCGCGCTTTCCCGTTTGCTCAGCATGCACTTGTCCGCGCTATTACGTACATGACCAGCGTGAATGTTACGCGCTTTGTCGATTTGTCCAGCGTGTAGTGGTCCGTGCTTCTACGGTGGATGCTAGCGCGCGTGTACTCCGTGCTTCCCGATGGATGCAGCGGTACGCGTGATACGCGCTTTATCGAGCATCCGATGCCATCCTTATTTATAAGGGAAATATAATGAATTTTGTATGAATCTGAGATCTTTCTGTGAAAGTGTATAAAATGCACATATCCGTTTAATATTATTAGTTAGTGGAAAAATTGAAACGATATGATGTCTCGAAGTATAATGAAGTTAGAGTGGAGAGAAAGGCACATATATCATATCCGATGGAGTGTTAGTCTGTGGAAAATCCTAGGATATATATATATATATATGGTGTCTGGAGAAGTATGAAGATGGTGTGTGGAAGTGATGAGAGAGAGAGGAGAGGAGGCACATATCCGAGATAGAATTAAGTGGAACAATTCGAGGATATGATGTCTAAAACTGCACGCTAATGTGCAAGTTGTTTTATAAAATCAAACGTTGGGGCATCGTCGATCCGTCTCTAAAAGAGCGGACGACGCGATGAGAACAGAAAAATAACACGAAAGTGTGTTGTGAATTCGAATAAGAGGGAAAGCTTCGCGAAGCTCCCTGGTTGATCCTGCCAGTAGTCATATGCTTGTCTCAAAGATTAAGCCATGCATGTCTCAGTACATACCGTATTAAGGTGAAACCGCGAATGGCTCATTAAATCAGTTATGGTTCCTTAGATCGTACCCACATTTACTTGGATAACTGTGGTAATTCTAGAGCTAATACATGCAAAACAGAGTTCCGACCAGAGATGGAAGGAACGCTTTTATTAGATCAAAACCAATCGGTGGCGGATGGTTCGCCGTCCGTCCCATCGT
>CAWVQI010000247.1:5000-7500 GCA_963932335.1 Andrena marginata | reverse complement strand
TGAGAGCAGGAACGAGCCGCCCTCGAAGCCTCGGCTTCTCGCGACGTTCCTCTCCTCCGACTCTCGACGACGTTTCTTCCACTCGCATCCCGCTTCTCCTAGGTCTTTGGTCGCGCACTCCGAAATTGTCCTGGGACTTGACACTCTCCTCGGAGGGGATCCGGGTAACCTAGGGGGCGGCGGCTCGCGCCACCGCCATCCATCGCGTCGATGTGCATCCCGAGTATAATCGCTCGCTTAATCGCGCGCCCTGATAGCCGAAAAAAAGGGACCGGCTGTGAAGCTTCGATAGCGATAGTCCGAAGATTGGACCGATCGAAGCCGGCCGTGCGTCCGCTTTCGAGGGGCGGCCCGACGATAAGAGAGCGTGCGTGCGTGCGTGAGAGGATGCTGCCGCGTGCGGTGTGGCCCCCCGCCCCGAGTACACGGTTTATATTATTACGGTTCTCGTACCCGGCCGTGTATCTCGAAGGTTTTTAAATGATATGTACGCTCGGCCCGCCGGACGTGTTCGCGGTATTTCCGCGGTACGCTTCGGCGGTGTTTTCACGTCCTGGAGACAAATCGGACACCGTGTCGTCAACGCTGGCGACGCCCGGACCTCCTTCGCGCGCTGGTTGGAGGCGCACGGGCCTCGGCTTCATCCGAACCGAGAACACAAAGATAATAACGAATATATTTAATAACACGATTACCCTGAACGGTGGATCACTTGGCTCGTGGGTCGATGAAGAACGCAGCTAATTGCGCGTCAACGTGTGAACTGCAGGACACATGAACATCGACATTTCGAACGCACATTGCGGTCCACGGATACAATTCCTGGACCACGCCTGGCTGAGGGTCGTTATCACATACAAAAGACTGCTTGCGTCGGTTCTGCGTACATAATCATCATCGCATCCTCGCCGTCTCGCGTTTCCGAAGATGTAACGCGTTTCGGAGTCGGGACGGATGATAATATACACGCCAGATACGCGACGTACGAGCGAAAGTTGGGATGTTCGTCGGCGTTTGCCAACGGCTCGCGCGTGAGAATCGTGAAGCGTGTGTGTTGTACTCTCCTCCTGTGCGAGAACCAGAAAAAGAGAGAGGCGAAATGTGTGATGAATGATCGCTTAGGGACTCGCGTGCGTGCCCGCTTTCACGGCGTTGTGCGTCGTTGCTTTATAACGACCGCCCGTGTGCTGCACCGCTCCCTGGATCACCACACACACACAGCGGCCTCTCCGCTCGCACTGGTGTTTTAGAGTTTGCCACCTTCACATCCCGCGCCCCGAGATCATTTACCGTGCTCCCGACGTCGCCTGAAATGAAAAATTTGTCCTGAGAAAGAGAGACCGCGAAGAGCGGGAGCGAGAGAGAGAGAGAGAGAGATAGGGCGGAGTGCGCGGCATATGCGCGCCGATTTGTATCGTGTTGGCGTTCACGCAGCCCCAGGGATTTTAAAAAGAGGGTCGTCCGTTTTGACAAGTGAGAGGAAGAAAAGTCAATCGATACATCGAGGGCACAAAACACACTCGTTCTTCGGGATGCCGTGAAGATCCAAAGGGTGGTGTGTGGTGTACATGGAATGAGATGTAGGAGGCGGCGCTCTGTGCGGAACCACTCGTTAACATGATCGGGTCGATGTATTTCCCCGTAGTTGCGAGTGTCCTCGCCTAGCCGCCCTATATATTCCATTCCCACCCTACCCTATGGCCACGTTCCGTCGACACACAAGAGAGTGTTTGCGCCAAACGTCCGATGAGAAGAGTGATATTGCTCCACGCGTCGTTTAAAACGTTTCTGTACCCTGGAATCCTCATTGGCGCGGCTGCGTGAATTTGAACTTTGACGAATCGAAAAGGCGCCGATGCCGCGAAAGGTGTATAAGAAGACCTCTCCTTCGTAGAATTGAAGAAGACGCGTCTCCCCGATCGCCCCATGTCTTTGTCGCGTTGTTGGTCGATCGTATACGAGACCCGCGGGTCTCACCGGTCGTCCAGTCCACGGAAAAGAGCTTATTTTTCCACGGTTCCCACTGCTGCGAAGATAAGTGTGTTGTCACTGCTCGAGGCGTGATGAAGGGATAGCGGAATCTCAAAGCTAATAATAGCGGACGGACGTTAAAGTAAAAACCGGTGGTGATCGTTCCGCGAGAGTCTCCTCCCGCATCGACGATGCGCGACACGAAAAGACACTTTGGCGTGGCGCAAATATAGAGGTAGGGGTGACTGCTGTAATTCTCTCGATTAGAGAAGAAGAGAGGAGTTCAATAAAATATACTTTTTCTCTGGAATCGCGTGCGATGGCACCTCTGGATATACGAGAATCCTCGATCACATAGATTCGTCGACGCGGGTCTTGCTATGAGCCGGGATGTGTACGGGGGAAAAGAGATAATGATGTGCGTGGCGCGTTGCCGTATATACACGCGCGGTGCGCATGGGAAACTGCGAGCGAGCAAGGGAGAGAAAGAGGAAAGGATCTGAGAGAAGAGTTTTGTGTATATTCTTCT